>VYZT01041608.1:13889-34210 GCA_013400735.1 Pomatostomus ruficeps | reverse complement strand
AAAATTATTCTGTTTGTTTTTCTTAGGGATGGACCAGACCAAACTTCCCCTCAAATTGGACAATTTAGTGGCAACACTGCATTAGAATCAGTCTATAGCACTTCCAATCAGATTCTGATCAAGTTTCACAGTGACTTTACTACCAGTGGCTTCTTTGTACTTAGTTATCATGGTAAGTGTGACAAATTAAACTTCTTCACTCTTCATACTGGTCACTGGAGGAAGACAAGGCTTAAAAAATCAGTTGCTTTTCCTAAGAAGAGTTGCTATTATTAATATGATTGACCACTACTAGGGTAATGCGAACATATGAAAGACTGACATGAATGGTGAAAATAAGTTTTTTCTTGACCAGATATTAAATTTACTATTAGTTAAGCAAACACAAAAAGTCTGCACTATGATGAGATGTGAGCAAAGAAGGCAGCATTAAGACCCTAAAGTTCAAGGTGCATATATTTTTACTTTTTGCAATGCTTCTAGAATTCCTTTGAAACCTAAATATTTTTGGAGGACATTAAATTTCTCTTAGATATTTGGATATTTTGAAGAAAGTGTTGTTTTTGTAGAGATACCAATGATAGTGAACTATACCTATGATATAATGTTTACTACACTATGTAGTTCAATGATAGTGAATTAAATACTGACTGAATGAAAATGTGTAAGAATTAATGCACTGAATTCTACCTCTTGTAGTCATTCAAACCCTCTGTGACCAAGTGTCTTTTACATTGCTATAATTACAAGGAAACAGATTGAAAAGTAAGGGTGGGTTTAGGTGCTTTGTGAATGCCCATTGGATTGAATGTTCTAGGAAAGACGAACAAGCTACAGCCTGTTTTCTGGATCCTGGTCAAATTTTGTGACTACAAGATTTTCTTTTTGACGTAGCAAAGACCATGGTGAATACGGATAGACAGAATTGATGGGATTAAAGGAACTTTAATCTAAGCAAAACAAAGCAAAACAAAAAAATATGTAAAAGCTACAATGAAAAAACCCCACCAGCAACAGCACTTCAATTGATTATGGAGTAGAGACTCCAGCAGGGCTAGGCAGAGAGGGATCAGAATTTCCATTCCAGATCTTGCCATCTAAATTGCATGTATTGACTTGAGAAGGACAAAACGACATTTTGTATTCATTAATGAATTGATATCTATTATTTTATCAGTATATGACCAAAAATATGTTAAAATACTCATGGAATCATAGAATTGTTCAGGTTGGAAAAGACCTTGTAGATCATCAAGTCCAACTGTAAACCAGACACTGCCAATTCTACCACTAAACCAGGCCAATAAATAACACATTACGTGGTACCTCCAGGGATGGTGACCCCCACCACTTCTGTGGGCAGCCTGTTCCAATACTTGACAACCCTTTTGTTTAACACATTTTTACTGATATCCAATCTAAATCTCATGTGGAGCAACTTGAGGCTTTTTCTTCTGGTCTAATAATTAGCTAGTATTAAAATGTCTCTAAATATCTCCTTCTGCTTGCATCTTTTGTTGTGAAAATTGTCATACCACAGGTGTGGCCCTAGTGTGCAATAAAAATGCAAACTGAGCAGCACAAAGATTACTTACAAAGAAACTTAAAACGATTTTTAGACTAATGTGCAGATAAATTAGTCTCTCAGTATCTTGGCGTCTATGATCCTTCATATCAGCTGCACAAAAATTATGGTAATAAAGGCAAGGCAGTGCAAGGAGTAAAATTTATTTAAAATAAATAATCTTTGGATTAAAATTAATGATACTCCTGTTGCCCTAAAATAAGGGACATTTGAGATAAATTATATTACTTGTTTAGTGAATAAATTTTTAATTATGTTCATGATATTTTTCATTATTTTTCTTAAGATGCAAACAGCACAGCTGTTTCACGGTTAATTGGTGTGTTTTATTTTAAATTGCTTTATTCTAAGGCTTTCTGACTCACTGATTTAAGTAGATCTTCATTATATGATTGATAAAAACGAGTGTAATAAGAAGATATCAAATGAGGGGGTGACTCCATAGTAAAAAAAGGTCTTACTTATGGTATAAATTTTGTGATTGTCAAAAGTTTGACCAATTAGAATACTGAAGGATCTAATTACAGGAAGNCAATTAGAATACTGAAGGATCTAATTACAGGAAGCAACCAAGAATGTGTATTACTGAAGCTGAACTGTCATCTGCTATAAGTAGATTATGTTTGTGTGCTAAAGAGAAATGCTATAAAACAATGCTGTATGAAATTGTAATACTAGTGAAAAGCAAGCATACTTCATGCTAAATGTACGCTTCAAAACAGGGAAAACAACACTGTAGATATAAATATGTCGTGTGATTTCTTCTGCCAGATTTCTTTCCTACTTGTATTAAGATTAAATGGTATTTTATCTGTCTCCAAACATGGGCCCATTTTCACTGGATCTCTGGGGGGGAAAAAAATCAATCTATATAGCTTCTGCATACTCTTCCTACTTGTCTTTTTATTTATTTCACCTAATTATTCTGCCTGGCTGTTGCATTATGTGCTAAATCTCAGAAAATTATTTCATGTGAAACTTCAAATGAGAATTTTGAAAGCAGGATTGTTCTGTGACCCTATCTGCAGGTGATGTGTGCTCCACAACTGTTGATTTATTGGGAAATTTCACATTCAAAATGGTTCTGTCCATTGGTTATGCTGCCCCTGGGTAGAATCTTTGGGATTCCAAAACGTGTATTTATTACAAAGTTTCAAAAGTGGAAGAGTTCAACAGTAAAGTTGTATTGTAAAAAGAAAATAATAAAACCAAATAAAACAATGATTTAAAAATACCAATATATTTTCTTTTGACTGAGATTGCTTTAAGTGAGAAAATTTGCAACCACTTCTAAATTTATGTTATTTATGAAGAGGGTTTTGCCACTAAAACTAAATAACTAATTGAGAATGCAGACACAGCTTCCAGTGTTTTCATTTCCTTTCTTTTGATTCTTTTGAAAGTTTCAAAATAAATTAATGGAGTTTTTATTTTTATCCTGCTAATGTGGATATTAAATCAGTTATTGCATGGCTATGATAACTATGTTTGAGAACATCAACTGTGCTTTGTTCTTGTTTATAGCCTATCAGCTCCGTGTGTGCCAGCCTCCAGCAAATATAGCAAATGCTGAAATTCTAGCAGAGGATGATGAATTTGAAATAGGTAATATAAAAGAAAATAAAAGAAAAATTTGTTTATAAAATAAACTTGCTGTGCACAGGGTGCTCTTCAGAATGGAAATCATCCTTGTAATATTTAGATTTCTATTTGAAAATACATTTTTTAAGAAATCATTTCTCTTCCCTATGCATCCTGAATCCCATCTATGTTTCAGAGATGACATATAAATAATACAGTAACTCTTTGTAATTGACCTAATTTTAAAATACATTTTGTATACTGTTTAATATAAAATATTGTATTAAACTGAAATAAACAAACAAAACCCATAAGAAAACATGTAGACAATGGTATATTCCATACTAGAATTAAGGTTCTGTGACCTTTAGAGTAAAATCAAATTTGTTAAAGTTATGAGGATCAGAGAAGGGGATGGCATTCTGGCTTTCTGAGATATATCAATAATATTACTTATCCACCTATATTTCAATGAAATATGATTTACATGATCTGATTTCAGATGTCTGGTCAGCTAGTTTTGCTCACATGATGGCAAAGAAAGATTTTTTTTTTTTAGTATATATGATTAGTTATATAGGTCACAAAGAGAAATTATTTTTTTTTCCCTTTTTATTTCTGTAATATGGACCAAAGAGAACTGCTGGGATATGCAAGTTTTTACTTTTATTAGTATGAATATGAATTACTGGTTTCTTAAGTAAAAAATTACTATTTCTTATTCTCAGAGTGCCAAATTTAGATATCATCAACTAAATCCAGTTGCTATTTTATTTTTTCCCCCTCAGGATTGTACGAATTACTGACTTGATCTTATACCTTTATTTAGCTCCATAAAGGTTATCCTATAAATTATAATACTTAAAGCTTTCTGGACTTTGGTTCACATAGCATCAGTCAAATCCAGACAAATTAGCCAAATATCTAACAAATAGTGTGGTGGAAAAAAGTGATACATGCAGCACAGCGTGCAGCACAAAGCTCATTTACCACATTTCTTAGACTAATCAAAGTTCTTTATGCCAGAGGTCATTTAGCCCATTGTATAATATGGTGATAAGAAACTTCATTAATCAATAGTATTTTCAAAGCTAAAAGCCCCAGTTAATTGCTGTTTAATGCTTCTTTTGTTTGTTTGTGTTTTGCCCTGTTTTGTTTTCCTGAACAGGAGACATAATAAGGTACCAGTGCCAGCCAGGCTTTACACTGGTTGGGAATGAGATCCTGACCTGCCGACTCGGGGAAAGGCTTCAGATGGATGGAGCACCACCCACTTGTCAAGGTTTTTCCTCCTTTTTATTTTCCTGCTGCCAGACCAGTTGATTGGTGATTCCTGAAGTAACCTCTAAATCTCTTTACATACGACAGCATACTGAAACTATATCAGACTTTTCACAATTTAACCCAGTATATCACTCTTTGTTTTGTTTCATGTCAGATATTAATGCAAAATAATTTTTAATCTTTTCATGAACTTCACAAATTTAAAAAGCTGCTGCTCTACTTTGTGAAAATAATTCTACAATTCCTTTTTTTTTTTTGAAGAGAGTCTAATTTGGTAAATAATGAGACTATTTAATTTTATCTACAATATAATAGTATGAAAATTTATATGGAAATTTTAAAAAATGCTAAATTAACATAGCATGGATTTGGGTGAACAAATTAACAAAATCATTTTTCAGTGCAGTTTTAGGTACTTCCATTTTTATTCAATGTATTCTATAAAACAGGTTTTCTGTATGTGTGTGTGTGCATGTGTTTATTAATTTTTCCTCTTACTGAAAACTGGGAATGGAGAGATAATGCCATGTCTTTGTTACGGTCAAAATAAGATTACAGTCCTGTCAGGCATTAATATCAACCTTTAAACCAGTCCTTATTAAGCTGAAATTTGATGCATTATGCTAGAATAAAATTTTTCCATAATTTTTAAAAAATGTGAGATTTTTCTTTCATACCAACCTGATTGGGGAGCTAATGAAGATAAGCTTTGCACATGCTTCATTAAAAAATGGAATCTCTTTGAAAGTCCAGTGATAGGTATGAGTTTATGTTTTCTTACTAATTTTTTCCATTTATATCTGGAAGGATAAATAAGGACCTACAGTTATAAATATGTATGCTAAATTCTTATCAAGAAAAAAAGACCAAACCAAAACACCACAGACTGATAAAAGTATAACTTATGTAAACAAAAGCCATTTTGGATTGTGCTTATTGCTGTGATATTCCTTGTGATCCATCTGTTCCTGAGCTTAATATTCTAACATCTACAGCAGGATTAAAATACTTTCCCAAATCAGTCATAATAAGTGCATTTGATTTACATTTGTATTGTATGAAAAATACTGCCATCTGTTTTTTGTAGCAATCTGATGTTTTGGTGTGTCCTTCTCTACTAATTTTAATTCATTAACATATCCATAAAACACTCATGATGAAAGGTTTATTTGGCAATAGTAAATTAATTGTGAATAAATCTACTACTTTTACAAGTAAAACTTTAATATTTTACTGTTCCTTAGTAATTTCTAAAGTTATAAGATGGTGTACAATATAGATGTTAGGAAATTAAACATCACTGTATTAATTTTTAGGACTTTATCATTCCTGTGATGTCCACCTAGGCTTTCAGCTGAGAGTTAAAAAAATTACTTGTATAAATATACTGTTTTCCTCCATTCCTAGAAAGTTGGAAGGGTCTACTATTACAGCTGAATAAACTGTTTTCCCCTGATTTTATGGACAAAACTATGCAAAAGTCAAAATCATTCACAGCAGCAAATCTAGTTCTTAAAAATGCAAAGTGAAATTGAAATGTGAGCTTCGTAAGAACTTTAACACTGATAATTTCTGAAAATCCATGCATTTAATGAGATACAAATTTGTCTAGAAATAGCTTCCAACACCCCAATTTAAATTTAAATCCCAACTTGGCAGACTTACAGTATTTAATAGGTGGAAAACCATAGTAACCTCCAGGCATTGCTTTAAATGTTAAAATGATGGAATATTAGATAGGGCAAATAGAGACATATGTGCTGATCCTTAGGCATTCTCTCAGCGTGTGTTGCTGAAGGCACATTTGTATTCAGTGCAAGATCGAAGACAAAAACTCAGGAATGATGACTTCAGTTACCATAGTTAATCTTTTATCTGTCACATATGAACGCTAAACATTGGTTCCAATATTAAATATTAAATCAATTAAATCAATGCTCTTATAATTTCTTTTTAAAGCAGAATGGAATTAACATGGTCTTCGGAGTTCGATTCAGAAAATTAAACAGAAAATTGCAAAGGAGTTTGTCAAATTGTGTTAAAAATGGCCAACTGGCAACTTAGAATAAACAGCAACATGTTTTCTTTTCTATTTAGTTATATAAGGTCTAAGTTTGAAGATCAAACTATATAAGTTGAATTTCAATAATGAAGGATGAAGAGAGAGCTTTGTGGAATCTAAAGGTGGCAAAAATACATTCTGAAAATTTCTGTTTTTCATGATTTTGCTATATCACATTGGCCTATGGATAAAGTACCATACTTCATTGTGTAGACTATAACACACTACATAAAGAGTCACTTTCAAGGAAATAACTGTTCTTTTGTTGGTTCATATTAGTGTTAGTTTACTAATTCTTTTCACTGGGTAGAGCATATGTTTGTTGTTGGACTTAATAATGTTAATTCCTGATGCTTTAACCTTGTGTGTGTGTTAAATGCTTTAGCCAGTGTAAAGTGACATTTGATTGAATTTTTCTTTAATTTTTCACATTAATCCATAAGTAAATCTGAAGAATGCTGCTGAGTAGAATTTAAGTAATAATATATTAGTCTTAAATCTAATGTATTGCAGTAAAGGTATACTAGACAAATGAGATATTCCTAAGAAAAAATATTGAAGCAAAATATATTTAAGATTAATTTGGTAATTTTAATTATTACAGATTACTTTACATCCCATTTAGTACTATTTAAAAACTATGTCACTTTTTTTTTCCTCTGGTTTTCTCTGGTGTGTGTCAGTTGGATGATCATTTTTAAAAATTCTTGTAGATTTTCTTTAGATGTGAAAATAGTCACTAAATTCCACAAGTTTAGCCAATTCCTATCACCTTATTTAGTTAAAATAAGAGTATTGTCCCTAAACAAAACATGTAACTTTGCTCTTAATTTTCCATTAAATTAGCTTCTACTTTGAGGATAAAATGAAAATTTCAGAGTAAGAAGATTCAAACTATATTTTGCATCATAATTAGGGGATCCTGAGAAAATTCTTTAATGGTGACTCTTAACTATATCTCAGATACATTTTCTCTGATTCATATAAAACTTAGCTGCCCAGTTTCCAAGGGAATCTGTTTAACAGAAACAAGTCTTTAAATTTTCTATAAAATTCCTGAGGGATGTGTAGCTGAAAATCCTGAAATTAAGGACAGCTTGCAAGGCAAAACCAACTGCAAATAAATGAGTGCAGCCAGATTACTGTTACGCTCTTCCTGACACACATTTTTATATAAATATGTGTGTCTGTATGTACGTATAAATCTGAGAGGATTACTTTGTTCATTTGCTTAAGATATGTGTCACAACTGGCACAGCACTGTAGTTTGACAGCCAGATTCCAGCCATATGAGTTTTATTAAGTGCGGTGGAGGTGTTGTATTCAATCTCTTCTTCAGTAATTAAAACAAACACAGGACATGAGAAACAACTTTTTAAGTTTAGCAACTATTTGCTAATTTGCAACAGAGATACAAATATTTTTAAAATATATGGGGAGATACAGATTCTCAAGTTCCGTTTGGATGGGTTTGCAGAGGGTTGGACGAGATGATCTTCAAAAGTCACTTCCAACCCAAATATTCTATGATTCTTATAGTTTTCTTTATGAAGATGAATACTGTTTTTCTCTCCCTTTTTCTGCTTTTCTGTGTTCTTTATCTCTTTTCATAATTCAATAACTTTTTCAGTATAAAACCTGTTTTTTTATAATTAATGAGACAATATTTCCAATGTTCTTGAGAAAACTAAGATCCTATTATTCTTCTTGTGTAACTCAGGACTAACTAATATTCGTGTAGGAGTTAGTTGTCAATCTAAAAAGATTTCAAAGCTTCTTTTTAGCAGTATTAGGTTCTGAATATACTGAAGCAAACACATTTTTTGAAAAAACTTCCAATAACATGGTAATATCAACTATTTCTATTTAATGAGATTATTATTCTATGTAGGCCTAGTGAATCCAGTAATGCAGTTCTTTTAAACTCGGGAAAATCTTGTCAGTCACACGAAACAGAAATATTTGCTTTTAGATTATTTTTGCCAATTTTTTTGTTTCACAGTGCTCTGTCCAGCCAATGAAATGCGTCTGGATTCAACAGGAGTGATACTGAGCCCTGGATATCCTGACAGCTACCCAAATCTCCAGATGTGTGCATGGACCATTACTGTGGAAAAGGGTTATAATATCAGCATGTTCTTTGAATTCTTCCAGACAGAAAAGGAATTTGATATACTTGAGGTTTTCGATGGTAACTATAGGATGCAAAACTTTGGATGATACCTTGTCTATATCATTGTATTGTTATATTGCATCTGTCTAATTAGTATTGTTTATGCATATCATATTTTTTTCAGTATTTAAAAAATCTTAAGCAATTATTTTGATTTGTTATGCTAAAAAAACCTGAATTACTTTATTTTAAAATTGAACTGCATGTCTTACTTAGAAATAATTTCTGTTTTGAGCAAATACATAGCTTTCAGTTATAACATGTAATTTCAACTTCTATTTTTAATTCACATTAATTTGCCATTTGCATGAAGGATGTTTGACATATTTGCATGTATATAGTTTGTTGTATGTTATTTTAAACTTTGTAACTCATTTTTTCATTCTTTTTTCCTTCCTTTGTACCAAGGACCAAACAGTCATAGCCCATTGCTCATCTCTCTCAGCGGGGACTATTCCTCTTCTCTAAATATAACCAGCAATGGCCATGAAGTATTTCTCCGGTGGTCAGCCGACCATGGCACAAATAAAAAGGGCTTCAGGATAAGATATATAGGTATGCAAATCTGATTTCTATAATGTGGATAAAATTTCAATATGGAACATTTGTTTATGTCAAAAGGGTAGTATAAGCTATATTTGGTATCCTTAATTAACCAAACTGAAAGGAAATCCAATCTGTTCTATATATATGAACCTGATGACCCTCATCTTGTGAGGAAAAAACACCCCACACATGTGCTCTGTACAGAATTAATAAAAGACAGGGCTTTAAAATGGCATAAGCCAGTACTAAAATACTAAGAGGCAGCTTCCCACTTCTCTTTCCCATTTATGTACACTTGTGTGCCTCTTCATACTGGGGTATTTTTCTACCTGGATTTTTATGCAATTCACCATTAAGAATTTTATGGGATGGAGGAAATCATTGCAACAAGGCAGGAGTGAAAGGCTATAAAGTGGAAAAATCTGAGACCCTGAGGGATTGAACTCAGCTGAGACCCTTCAACAGAAGCAGCAAACAACATTAAAAGAGATAAATTAGTATGTAAAAAAGCCAGTATTTTATGTGTTATTAATTCAAATTAACATAGTTGTTAATAGTGTGTGGAAATGGCACCTGACAAAGTTAGATTTTAGTAAAATGGCTTTTACAGAATTCTTATATAATATCGATTTTACTGGAAAATTATTTTAATTAATCAAGCTAAAGTAAATTTCATGCAATTTACATCAATTACACAAAATCTATATTTTATTTTTTTATGATGACCAAAGATATGAAATATTCACAAGGAAGAGTTCTCGGTATAGTATCTGTAGATATTAGAGAAGTTACTGGCATAAAGCTGTTTCATTTTACAAAGTGGAGAAAGAAATAAAGGATAAGTATAAAATTCTTTCTGCTGTGTTTTTTTTTGTTTTCCTCACTTATCATTTTGACTACTTCACAACTGAAGAAAAATAATAAGGATCATAATATACTGTGAAACAATATCAGTGTCATCTTTCCCTTTAGGAGAGGACAGTTTTCTCAGACTTAAAATGTTTGGTGTTAATTAGATAAAATTCTCTGTTTACTAGACACAAAATAATATATGGTACTGATTTTCATGTTCTATAGTACTTGTTGGATCTGTTTAAAGAGAAAGAACAGAAAATTCTTCAAAGTCTTTTCTTACAGGCAGTGTGAGAGCTGTTGAAAGGAAGACAGGAAATATTTTCTAGTGATCTGTTTCACACAGAAAATGCTGCTTTATTTTCTTATACACTAAAGAAATAGAGGTGTCTATACCTTTGGCTCTTTCAAAAAAGTGTAAGTCAGGAGACAGTGTAAGGAAGAAAATATTTTCATAGTAGTAGTCTGAAAGATACAGCAGTTCTTCTCATTCTGCTCTTTGCTTTAATATGTTTAATATATATTTGTTGCAAACAAACAGCCATATGACTTCATTCTGGTCAGAGGAGAAAAACATTGACCTGAAGTAAGGCATGAGACATGGAAAGGTTTAAAGAGCAAGTGAATCAACAGTTCTCTATTTGCCTGAGAAAATACATAGCAATAGTTATCAAGGTTTCTTCAAAGCATAAAGGAAGCACTTGGAAACAAACTTCCAGCACAGTTTTCTTTCCTACAAAAAGGAAAAATGGCCATTTTGGCTAGCAGCCTTTAATCAAACTAATCAGAGACCAAGTTAAACTTTTACACAAACAAAATTCATCTTAAACTGGTTGCCACGTTATTAGAGCGTTCTGGTCCACTCCTATGACAAGATAGCCAAACCTAAATTACTTGGTACTCATGGACTTAATGAACAAGGGAGATAAAGAAAGTATAATAAGTAACCAATATTTAATGTCAGAGTTGTTATGTACATAAATAATTTCAGAAAAAATGTAACTCTTAGAGGTATTTCTTGCTCTCGTAATGAGTTACAATTTTTTTCATAGTCTCTAGGTAAGATTTCTGTAAGACTTTATGTGTTCTAAATAAATCAACAACTAAAAGCAGATTCAGTATTTTTGACATGGATTTATGGTGGCAGTCATAAATATCATTAAAATCTATTTTAAATGTTTTATTTCAGTTCATTGTATCACAGAACTTGAATGAAAGAATTTATTTAGGACCAGAAAGAATGGACTATTTTAAAAGAGTCATATTCAGGATATACTAGATGTTTCCTTCTTTCAGAAATTTGTATACTGCTGAAATGTATACAATTGCAGTAAATTTCATCATAAACTAAAGTTCAGTAGCTTATTTGATTTAAAAAGAAGATGGTAAAAAAAAATCACAAACCCCAAAGCTATAGCCAATTATACAAGTGAGCTGTCACTCTATTTTTTTGGAGGCTACTGAAACTCGAATCTTAAAGAGCCCTATTTTTATTACCTTTATACTTTGTGAAATAGCTCAATGCATGCATTAGCAGCAGAAGAGACAACTTTTAGTAATGGTTTCTTGGTGTCCTATCGGATGTCCCCCGAGTTCAACAAGAACTTCTCAAGAATTGTTATCCGAATTCTAAACACATACTTTATCAGTCAATCTTTGTGTCTAAAGCTCTCTACTGCAGCACCCCGGAGTCGCCTCCGCACGGTTTCATCGTCAGCCAGACAGGTGGACAGCTCAACAGTATGGTTCGCTGGGCTTGCGACCGAGGCTTTCGGCTCATTGGGAAAAGTACTGCTGTGTGCAGGAAGTCTCCATATGGTTATTACTCCTGGGATGTTCCAGTCCCAGCTTGTCAAGGTAAATCCTTTTATTCAAAAAAATATACTGTAAGAAACTTTCTTTTTCCTTTTCTAGCGTAAGCCATCCGTTTTCTGAGTTAAAATGAATAGCAGTAAATATTACATGGTCATACTTCCATGCCAAAACTTTCCAACCTCATAAAAACAAAAGTACTTTTAAGAAACAGTATTTCAAGAGGATCTAATAAGATTGGCAGACACAAAAAATAGTTCTTTAACATTTAGTGAAGAGTACTTCTGGTGTAGTAATAATTTCAGAAATTTCAGATAAGTCTTCAAAATGCTGGTGTTCTTTGAGAACTAATATAATTGAAGTTTTTCAAGGTCTGTGTGTATTTTTTATGTATCTTTGGAACTGGAACTGGATTCTGAAGTTTGTGAAAAAGAAATAGATTTTAGTGTTTCAGTTTGATTCACAATATTTCCCAAGCTGATGTATAGTGACCAAAGATTTCTGTGATAGATCTATTTTCAGGGAATTTTAGATATTTCCTATTTGTCATTTTTCCTGTCAAATCATCTGATGTGGCAATAACTTATCCTGATATTTTCACATGTTTTCCCCTAACTGAGAGGTAATTTTCATAGAATCGTACAAGGGTTTACTTGGAAGGGACCTTAGAGATGTAGTTCCAGTCCCTCTGGGATGGGCAGGAACACTGTTCAATAGACCAGGTTGCTTAAAGCTGGTCCAACCTTGCCTTGAACACTTCCAAGAACAGGACAACCACAACTTCTCTGGGCAACTTTTCTGTGTGATTTCCACATATGTGAACTTCAGCTCAAAACTGCTGTAAACTAAAATGTTATTGGGTCACCCTTGGGAGCTCTATTGTTTCCATAAAAATCTGTTGTCATGCATTTGGTGTTCTGGGTTGCATCTTGTTTCTTAAAAATTTAAGGTTAAGGGAGGGATATATTTTTCTTGTACCACAAGATTGATTGTTAACATGGATAATATGACTTAAAATTTATCAAGTCACTAATAGAGATTTTTGAATACTGAAGGACTAATTAAACACAATGGTGGATATAGAACATCTCAGGTTGTAGCTAGAATGTGTCTGTTATGTATTTTACTGACTGGTAAAAGAGAAAGAATGTGAATTATGTGCATTATGTGAATAAACAATATTGTAGAATTTGTTGGTGCTTAGGATTGTAATCAATGCTGTTTACATGTTACAATTATTTTGCAAGTGGATACTAATTTTATGTGATACTGAATGCTGGCCCTGATGTAACACAATAGGCATTGTTCTGGCAAATCTTGTTATTGTCTCAAAGTTCTTATTATCATTAACATGTGCTTTTGAAGGAAGAGGTTAAGATAGGCCAGTTGTGCAGTAAGCAGTGTTATTTTGTTACACCTTGGTTATACAAGCATGTAGTTATCATCTTGGAATGGACAGATTTGCCTAATCTGAAATCCAAGGTATTGAGGAGTTTAGAAAGTAATAAACATGGTCACATGTTTTCATTTTAGTGTCACAGAAGTTGTTTCTTTGGTGATGGCAACTGAAATAGTACAGTTTTATCAGATGTTCAGTAAAAGATGGAAGATGGACATTCTCATTTTATTAACTTGTTACTTTTTATCTGTTTGGGGTCATGTTCTCATGCCCTCTAGAAGTTTGAATGAAATTGTACTTTCTTGGGGTCTTCCGTTTCCTAATCACGATTTTCTTATTTTCCTCTAAATGTGTGTTAGTCTCTAGTTGCCAGTAGATATTGTGACAGCCACTAGGTATATATTCTTATGGTTGCCAAGACAGGGTGATAGCAAATTAGAAATAGTTTTCTGTGATCTTTTCATCATGTGTCTATACTGTGGTTTTTGAGTTTTGTTTTGTTATTTTTTTAATTTAAATGTCATATGCAATGGGGTTTTTTTTATAGTAATGCAAGAATATTTTAACATTGATTCTTACCCCTCTGTTCTGCAAGTTGCTATAGGATTGGTGCTTTACCTGTGTCTTAGCTGTGATTATTAGCTTTGGTACTGTGCCACATGGTTGTTATATTGCTTATGAAGCAGATCAGTTTTATGTCAGATCAGCTCCCAGTAGGGGCAAAAATAGATTGCACTCTTTTTTTCCCCAAGTATTTATACATAGTCTGAGAGGATTAACCTTCCTGTGTGGGCATGATAGGTACTTTCTTAGGGCTCAAGATTTGACTTCAAAGTAAGGTACTTCAGACTTAAATGCCTAAGCCCTTTTTTTTCACTTTTTTTTTTTAATCTGACCTACATTAGATACATGGTTTTAGATTGTGGAAGAGGGTTAGTTTTTGGGTGTTTTTTTAATTCCCAGAACAGACAGAACATGATTTCGAATCGGATCTTCTCTTGATACAATATTTTTGTTAAAGAAAAGAAATAAAATAGTGGCTTACACTTTTATGTGTAGTTTTCAACTTTCTTCTCTAAGAGATAGAGGAGCCAGGAAGGAGAGGTGCTATGCTGGACCTTTTCCTCAGCAATAAGCTGGGCTGGTGAGGAATGTGAAGCTGAAGGGTGCAGTGACTGTGAAATTACAGAGTACAAAATCCTTGTGATTTGTGAGCAGTGAGAACGGTGGACACTAGCTACCCTTAACTTCAGAAGAGCAGAATTTTGCCATTTCAGGGATTTGCTTGGTAGAGTACCATGGAATAAAGCCTTAGATTTTTCAAGGATCATGTCTTCCAAGCTCAGAAATGTTGCATCCTGTCAAAAGGAAAGTCAGGTAGAAACTTCAGGACACCCGCCTGGATGAGCAAGGAGCTCCTGGACAACATGAAACACAAAAGCAAAGCCTAGAGAGGGTGGAAGTGAGGACAGGGTCCTGGGAGGAATATAGACAAATTGTCCAGGCAGCCATGGATTAGGTTAGGAAAGCTAGAGCCCTGGTAAAATAAATTTGTCCAGGGTTGTCAGGGGCAACAAGAACAGTTTCTAAAGATATATTGGTGATAAAAAGCAGACCAGGCAAATTGTGGGCCCTCTCCAGAAGGATACAGGAGACCTGGTTTCCTGGGACATGGAGACAGCTGAGGTACTCAGCAGTGGTTTTTACTTAGTCTTTGGTGACAAGTGCATTAACCTCACTGCCCAAGTCACGAATGACAAAGACAAGGGCTAAAACAAGCCTACAGGAAACCTGGAGAGGGACTTTTTACAATGGTACAAGAGCATAGGATAGGTGGGAATGGCTTTAAAATGAAAGAGGATCAGTTCAAATTACACATCAGGAAGGAATTCCATACTGTGAAGGTAGTAAGGCACTGGAACAGGTTGCCCAGAGGAGTTGTAGATGCCCCATCCCTGGAAGTGTTCAAGTCCAGGCTGGACTGGGCTTTAAGCAACCTGATCTAGTGAATGATGTTCCTGCCCATCGCATAGGGATGGGAACTAAATCTTTAAGGTCCCATTCACTCCAGGTCATTCTATGATTCTATGATTCAATATTTTCTAAAGGGTATTTTCTTTCTGCTTTGCAGGTGAAAAAAATAGAATCTTGAAAGTTAATTTTAGTGCTTTGCCAGAGGTCACAAAGTACAACTGATGGAAGAAATCTGAACATAAACTATATTCATGTTTCTCAGCCTGCTGCCTTACTAATTCAACCATGCTGGTCATATTTTTTTCCAGATATTCTCTATTTGCTTTTCTTTACTATCATCTGCATTTTGAATGGTTAGCTGCAGAGTTATGAACCACTGTTCTTATTTTTTGCTTCCTCCATCAAAATGCAAAGGCTTCATTGGATTCAATTCACTAAAATTTCAAGAGAATTTATTTCCATGCTTAAAACACACATTATTGAGTTAAAAGCTAACTTTTATGAATTTAAGATTAGTGAGGTTGCAATGCATAAGCTCTTTGAGGTCAGTGGTAACTTATATTGAAGATATAAAAAACTTTGTCTTTCTCTCTACTTAGCAATATCTTGTGGAATTCCTAAAGCTCCACTAAATGGTGGGATATTAACTACAGATTACTTAGTTGGCACCCGCGTTACTTATTTTTGCAATGATGGATATAGGCTATCAGCCAAAGAGCTTACTACTGCAGTCTGCCAGCCGGATGGTACCTGGAGCAATCACAATAAAACACCTCGCTGTGTAGGTGAGTAACATGTAAAAAGTATCAGGTGAGTAAAAACCTGTCTGTACATTTTGTTTATTTATCCAGGGCACAAATCTTCACATGACTTAAAGGTTCATCTTCAGCTTACTTTAATCTATGAATTATAGCTGGTATTAAATTATTAAGAAATACATATATGAAGTATATGTAACTAAGATATACTGAAACTTAACAGCATAAGCAAAATAAACATGCTAGAGTTTATAGAATAAAATCAAACAGCAGAATAAATATACCAGAGCTTATAGAATACAATCAAACTAGTAATTAATTTGCAGTTAAATCAAAGTTAATGTTTGCAGATGTTTTCCACAAAAGTTATCTCTTCAGTGAGCGCCGCACAATTCATATACTGTTAACAAAACCTTTTTACTATCCAGAATTGCAAAACCTTGGTGATACTTGTTTGAAAATGCTGCTTATTCATATATTCATCCCGCCATTAGTCCTATACCATCTAAACTTGGGGGAACATAACTGCAGAGAAAATGCATTTTACTGTCAAAAAGAAGTGGATATCAGCAGTTATAAATGGGTTATGAAAACCCAGACGATTATAAGTGATGCAGAAATTCCAGTGTCTCACGAACTTTAGGATTTGGATTATTTCACCCAATGGATTTTGGAAATGAAAGAAAATTAACACTGGTGTATTTTTGAAGGATTTCCTCTTTCTCCTTTTTTACTTTTTGTTCTTGAAAATTTCATTCTATCATGAATTTTTCTCTTTCTAAAGAACCAATGAAAATAGAGAAAAATAAAGTAGGAAAAATTATTATGCTTCTTATACTATTTTTATTATATTGGAGTTTTAGAATATTTTTGTTGCATTTCTGGAAGAAGAACACTTAGAATTAAGAAATGAGACAAAAATATATAGCTGTTGAAAAAACAACTTGGATATGGTTATTACTTTATCTGTAACAAATGTACAGCCTCTCAAATAGGTCTTTCATATCTCATAGAGTTTACCTGGGTAGGAAAATAATTCCTCCACTTAAATGTACTTAAAGTTTTAGTAAAGATTCTGATGCGTGATGTAAAGTGTCATGGAAGGTCCACCTATAGTGAATTCAACCATGGTATCGCTTCTATCTACAGCAACTGCATCACTCTGCATACACAATCCCTGCTCTGTCTAGATTATTAATTAAATGAGATAACTCATACCTGCTAACCATAGGCAATTTCAAATACAGCCTTAGTTTTCAAAGATTCCATCACTGTGTTTAAAATACATTTTTTGATTAATAATGGTACAGATTTTCCCAATTTGTCCGTATTAAGCCACCAATAACTATTTTGTTATTTTGGAAGTTGTTACATGTCCGAGCATCAATTCTTTTACTCTGGAACATGGAAGATGGAGAATAGTGAATGGTTCACATTATGAGTATAAAACAAAAGTAGTTTTCAGCTGTGATCCTGGGTATTATGGATTGGGACCGGCATCTATTGAGTGTCTTGCTAACGGCACCTGGAGCTGGAGAAATGAGCGGCCTTACTGCCAAAGTGAGTACATGTTGTATCTGCATCTGCTGTACAGGTTTCAGGAAAAATATTTTATTGGATGAATTAGAAATGAAATAATTTAATATTGAAAACAGTTAATTAGAAAAAGTGTTTCTTGGCTGGAATTCCTGGGTAACCTAAACTCTGTTATTATATTTAGTCATAAGGGCATATCTTTAAACACGCTTCTGGATTTTAAAGGTCCCTAAATTTATAAAGGTACAAAGAAGTAGTAAGAGAGTATTTTCCTATATATTTTTTTTAGATCAGGAATGCTGTAAAGTCTTGATAAATGCAAAACCTTTGTATACTGTCTGCACACTTGATAAGTAAAATAATCTCTCCTTTTAGCTAGTTACCATGTAGTATGCGTTGCACATGTCCACATCATTCCTACCATTAGCTGGTATGCTGATAACCTGCAATAGTTAATTTTCAAGAAAGTAAATAATTACTATTCAGATATTTAAACTAAATAAAGATGTATCTATAATTGTGCATCCCTCCACCACTGCTGTGAAAAGCACATTCCTTTATAAATTTAAATTTAGACATCTCTTTTTCAAAACTGTGGGGTTTTGGTTACACTTTAAAGCCACAAAACTCTTTCTCTTTATGGAACACCATGTGATGTACCCCCTGACAGAGTGGGATATAACTGTGCTTTTGGTACCTGTGTCAAAAATGTGTGTATCTGCATGTTTAAGTATAAATTTACACATATCTAAAAAGTCTGTAGATAAGCCAGATAACTGTGGCTTAAAATATATTTATAATTTATTGAGAGTAAATATGAGAAGAAAAAGAGGTTTCAAAATACAATTTCAAAGACAAATTAATTATACTGGAAATTAACCTGAATTTTGAATTCTTTATAACTGTAATTGCAATTTATAATTTAGAGAATTTTTAAAAGTTAATTGCGATATTTCATCTCTGCTAGTGTTAAAAATACTGTGTATATGTCTGTATCTATACCAATCTCTCTGTGTATATATACATACTAAATTTGTATCTTTTTTTGCTTTAAAAGACAAACTATTTTTAACTATTGAGAAGGTTTGTTTAAAATATTACGACTTATTTTCTTTTAGTCATAAAGTTTGCTATGTAATTTCAGCCTCTTGTTTATTATTAATAAATAGGTTTTGTTAATTATTAAAGTTGATTTTGAAATATTATTTTGATTGAAAAGATTAATTGTAAATAAATAGCAAGGAATTCCATTAATATCATTCACTCATTATAAAAATGTAATGTGTGAATGCTAGGGTAAGCATTTCATTATGACCTAGAAGACCAAAATGGCCTCTTCCCAAAGAAATACAGCTTTAAAACTGATAGCAATTGTGATGTTTCAATATGCAAAAAGTACTTGGCAAAACCAAGTTAATTAAACAGCATTTAGTAATGTTCTGAGTGGCTTCTTTAACTTTACAGAAATTATTTTAATTGTTCTTCCCCCATCTTTCTTAAATATAATTTCTGGGGAAAGAATAGTTTTTGTTTGCTGGTTTTTAATGTATGTTTTCTACATATTTCTCCAAAATACTTCAAGGTATGAAATTTATTTATCTGATTTACTGGTTGATAAGTATTATTGGTTGATAGGTATTATTGTATGTGTGTTTGTGTTTCTCAGTTGTACACTTGTGTTTTGTTTTTATTTTGCCATGAAGTTATTTCCTGTGGAGAACTTCCTACACCTCCAAATGGAAATAAGATTGGAACTCAAATCACTTATGGATCTACAGCTATATTTACTTGTGACTCAGGATACATGCTGGTTGGCTCTGCAGTGAGGGAATGTCTGTCATCTGGACTCTGGAGAGGAATTGAGACCAGATGTTTAGGTATGAATACTACTGTCATGACTAGTCTGTTTTCTTTCTCTCTAGGAGACTAAAGTAAGCAGAGTGATCTGCTTGTCTTTTTCTATTAGCAGATACATTGAAGAAAGCTCTGCATGTGTGTGGCTGGGCTGCATTGTTTTTCTCATCAAATTATAACTATGTTTATATTTTCAGAAATTTTAATATCTTCACAATGTGTGAAATCTGTGTTATAGTATTTTTGTATATGTCTGTAAAGTAGAACTATACATAAACAGCAAGACAGATTGATTCCATATGTGCCAGCTCTAATGCATATCCTCTGTAAAATATCTGCATAGTAGACCTGAAGTAAGTGGTTGTATTATAGAATTAAACTGTATTCTCAAAAAGATACAGAAGGAGGAAACAAAAAGTTTGGAAACCTTGACAAGGACCACTGCAGCCTTATTTCTCAGAGAAAGTCACTACCCAGACACTTTTTATAGAATTTGAGACCCTTTACTTGTACAAGTTTAGGTATCTTTTCTTATTTAATATACTCAGACACTGTTGCCTGAATTATTTATGAATAAAATGAACACATGAAACAATTTCAGGGCTTCTTTCTGATCCATTATCATCTGTACCTTGAGCTGGGTTATTGTATTGTTGTGGCTTTAGTAGTGGGGAGGGGGCCTAAAGATGGCTCCTGTGAGAAGTTTCGGGAATTCTTCACCATTTCCAGCAGAGCCAATCTCGGATGGCTCTGAAAATGCCACTGGCCATGTCTGGGCCAATTAGAAAGGTTGGTTACGCCTCTGTGATGACATATTTAAGGAAAAATCAAAACAAAATGGGCACACAGCTGCTTGTAGTTAGAGAAAGAGGAGGATGTGAGAACATGTGAGGGAAAACAACATG
>VYZT01041608.1:0-13840 GCA_013400735.1 Pomatostomus ruficeps | reverse complement strand
GTGTCTTTTAAAGGTTTAGTTTATTTCTCATATCCTCCTTCTAACTCGGGTAGTAATAAATTTCACTTTGCAATTTAAGTTGAGCCTGTTTTGTCCTTGGAGCGTTTTCTCCCGCTTCCTTATCTCAACTCATGGACCTCTTGAGTTAATTCCCTGGGGTTTTTTTTTCCCCTCTCCTTCCGTCCTCTGCCCAGCTGTGGCAGGGGAGGGAACGAGTGAGCGGCTGCCGTGGGTGCCTGGCACTTAGCCAGGATCAAACCACAACATATATTTACTGTAGAGACATTGATTTTAACTCTGTATGTAATCAAAATTTTAATTTCAGTTGAAATCAAAAGTATGCTAGTATTCTGAATTTAGAATGAAATACATAAGTCATATTGTATCTTGTCATTTGTGGAGGCATGAGTATATAACAAAATATCCATAAACTGATAATTTCAGAAAACTGAGCTAGTATATGCATTAAATGTGGGGCTTTGTTGCAATAATTCTTTGTACAGATTGCCCTTCACCTTTTTAAACTACTTTCTATCCCAAATATTTTTTCTTCTGTAAAACAGCATTGTTTGCTAATGCTCACTTAAGTGAATGACTCATGAATTAGCAAAAGCATTGCTTATCAAGCTACAAGTCTGAAGTTGGAATGCTCACTGACATAGAGCAGAGAGGGACAGAGATTTGCTTATGTTCCGTTTTTACAATGGAAACCATTTAACAGAGAAGGAGGGGGGAAAAAAGCTCTTCATGTTTGATATTCTTTTTCTTCTAAATTGTCAGCAATTACAAGATGTTCTAAACCTAAATTTTTGAAGCACCATAGTATGTGCATAGTTAAAAGGTTCTGCTTTTTTTCTTGTTTGTTTATTTTATTTTTACTGATTTTTCTGCAGAAGTTACAGCTATTGGAGTTTGGAGAAATGTAAAAATTTTCCTCAGAGAAATATTAATCTAAAACCAGATAAATTGCGTGCTATTTGCGAATAGCACCTTGGAAAAACACTTTCATTTAAGAATTTTGGCAAAATAACTTCATGCCAAGTGAGGATCAGCACAGAATGAATTGCATTTCTCCTATATTTGCCTGTAGAAATACAATTTTAATATAATTTAATAATAGTAACAGGTTGCATGATCTTTACTTGCAACTTAAAAGAGGACCCCTTTTTCTCAAAAGAGATTAATTTTTATTCAGTTCACACACTATAATGTCCAGTAACAATAAACAGTTAAGAAAACAACTATATAACTAGAGGAGGAAAACAGTAATCTAAAAGACACCTATTGTATCAGACTAATAGGTCTACCATAAAACTTTAAATGCATATCTTTAAAGCTTTATTATGGCAAATGGTTGAAGACAGCATAAATACAAGTATTACTCAGAGAATTAGAATATACATCATATATAGCAGGCAAAAAAATGTATACCTTGCTAAAAAAAAAAAACAAAACAACAAAACTAGTGACAGCAAATTTATAAAAGGGAGAGAGTAATGCCAGCCATAATTTCTCTTGCAACAACACTGCCTGCTGTGTTCCATCACTGTGCAGGAATGAGCTCCCTTGCAGACTCAGAATAATTCAGTTCAATTCTTGTCTCTTCCATAAGTAATTTGAGACATAAGATAAAGGGGTGAGCTCAGCTAATGATAAATCAGAAATAAGAAATATTTTTAACAAGAGTGTTGTCAGAAGGTGGAGGAAATGGAAAACATTAAAGAAATATTAGAATGTGGGAGAAAGGAGATAACATACAGCAGGAAGACCTACAGAGTGGGTATTTTAATGGTTCAAGAAATGAAATTTTGTGCAACTTATCAGTAAATGCTGGTGTTTGTTTTCAATAACTGAAAAATAATAAGAAAAAAATTAATTTTGCTTTCTACTTCTGATGTTTTTCTGCTCTCAACTGTAAACCTTTTTTATCATTTATCTTGGAGCCTTTCCACTTTTACTTTCTGAAAAATGTAGTTGTTCTTGGACGGAAGTGATTACCAGTGTATTTCTGTTTTAAGTTTTGAAGATGCCCTTAAGAGTACACTCAGATGGCGTACATTAAATCCTTCAGGATAACATAATACCCTTTTAAAGTATTTTGCTTAAAATTGCAAGTTATTTTTTTCAAAAGTGCTACTGAAATAATTGCATTTAATTGTTATGTCAGATAGCCTGATTTTAATTCCAGTTATGTGTAATTTTAAAACTTTATGAAAAGTTGAATAAACAAGAATCTAAGTACCTGTAGTAGAACTTTAAACTAGTTCCTGGTGAACCTAATCAGATATAGGTGAGAATTAGAACTGAGGTAAGGTTTAAATCACCAAAAATATTGACTGAAATCCAAGCTGTGTTATTCCATGACATTGTGAAAAATAGTGCATGATTTTGATGACAGCCATAATAGTGTGAGAATATGATGATAGGTTTCACAGTTCTTTTTTGTCTTTCTTTTCTCATTCTGGCTCCTTTTATTAAAAGATGTATAATTTATGGGTTTTGAATCTGTGGCAAAAACTAGAACACTTAACTGCCTTCCTTTCTCAATCTCACTTTTTTTTTCTTTAAAGCATACCTAAGTGACAAAGTAGTACTTACTCTGTGAGTAATTACATTATTATAATAGTAGGAACTTGATTACTGGATCCTTATTCTCCATAGCTAATGAGAGGAAACAACGTTCAAATTGAAAAAAGTAGATGAAACAAGACAGAACAGAGCTTCTGAAGTAATTCCGTTGTCAAAGTTTAAAAAACAAATGTTTCAGGACATTTTGTTGTGAAAAACTCACTTTAGTCTTTTAGAATAAAATAACAGGCAAAGATTAAAATCACGACAGTTATGTCTCCAAGGTTACAAACTGTCTCACAATTTATTGTGCTTGATCTTTTTCTATACTGGTAACACTGAAACTGTCTATATAATAAATCCTGGGAAACATTCAGAAACATATAATGGATTTTTACCGAATATCCTACTAATAAAAAGAAACTGACAAATCCACGATTTTCTTATCAATTTTCCTCTTGGAAAAATACTTAAATATTCAACAATAAACTGATTATTCTTTGTTTACTTGAAAAACTTTGTGTATTTACAGTATACACAGGTTACATATTTACAATTTTATATTTTACATTATTTCCTTTATTTATTACATTAATTCTATTTGCTTTAATTTAATGTCAGGAATAGCAGTGATCATAAAAACATACATTATACTTATAAAAAGTTTTGAATTTTTTTGTATATTTCTTTTAATGCCTGTATTCAGATATTTAATAAAATAGGGCATTTCCTAGAATGAAAGTAAATTGGGTCTACTTTAATAACACTGTAGTACTTTCAGATAAACTTTAGGATTAACTAGTGTATGAATGGTGAAAAACATTTCCTAAGATTTCTCTAAGGCTGAATTTTTTTTCCCTCTTCTCATTATTTGTCACTATTTTCAATTTTTTTTTATTAGCTGAAAGAAGCAGTATCAGATCATTACTTTTACACATCATGATTTGAAGATCAGGACTACTTTTTTCTCTCTTTTTTTTTTCTAAAAGATTTTTTTGAGGTTATTTGTTGGCTTTTGAAATGTTTTATGTATTATTTTGGTTAACAGTTTAGACAGTCTAGTCAAAAACACTTAACAAAGTAAAAGTAATGAAGAAAAGTATAGTATGCTTTGAAAAGTCTTTCTGTTAGATACAATTCTTCTTATATATAATGGAACAGCTCTTATCTTAGATTATTACAAAGAATTCTGATTTCTTTCTAGGACCTTACTCACTATTAATGTAATGTACAAATTTTCATACTTCTCTTTGGCAGGTACCTAACTGAGCGTCTCTCATTTGTGCTAGTTACATGACTGATAGTAATTTTAAAAGTTGTTTAGACATCTCATCAATGAAAACTACATGGAAAAAAAGCAAAAGTTATGATTTTCAACGAATACTTAAACTCAGAGGAAAGATATGCACACTTCTATTTGTTGTTGTTTGGTGAGCTGACTCCAGGTTTTCACATTTCTTGAACTTGTGACTCTATCCTCTTCATCTCAGCTGTACAATACCTAACACTTCCTTCTTTCTCAATTCCTCATGACATCTAAACATCCTGATAAAACAGATCTGTTGATATTCTCTCCCTTGTTTACCAAAAGTCATTGCTGTTATTTCATGCGGGATAGACTCAGCAACGTCTGTAACAATAGTTTCATTCAGTTCTGCATGTAAGTAATAAATCTTAAATAGAGATAAACAATGAAATATGATTAAATTTTAAAGTATGTAAGATCTAATATTTTGTTGTTAATTGTCACATGATTAAATTATCTTAATTCAGTTCATTTGGAGAACACCTTTATAAAGTATTCCTATGAATTAAAATGCAAAAAATGAAGAATGAAGTTTATTTGATTAATAAGGCATAAGGAAGTGTGGTTCCAATACATGGTTGATACTAGAGGAGCTTTCAATAAAGACAAATGTATAGAAGAAAAGAGCTGTTTAGATCAGTGTATACATTAAATGTCAACATTTGCACTTCCCAGAGAATAATATAAGGAATACCTTTCATCTCTTCTCCTAAGAGGAAGACTAGACTTCATATACTGTGTCTTTGTCTGAATTAACAAATAATCCAGCAGAATGAACAGATCATGAAACAGAGAAATGATACTGAATTATCTACATTTGCATTACCTATGGTTCAGAGAATTTTCTTTGGACTATATCTGGTCTAGTCCTCTGGACTAAATGTCATCATTACTCATATGGTTCTAAGTTGTCAAAAAGATCTGTTAAAAATTTTGACCACTTTGTCTCCAAAAGGAGATGGGACGAACATGTGTTTTGTGCATGTAGTTGAGCTTCTCAATGTGCTTCCTGTGAAAGGAAGCTAATGTGTTTGTAGTAAAACCACTCACAAATTCAAGAGTTAGAAAGAAGATCTGAACCAAAATTCTAATATGGAAACAACCTTTGATGTGTTAACTGGGGAATATTTATCCCACTTTTACTCCACTCTTTTTTTTCATTCAAAAATACCAGTTTAAAGTGCCAATGAGTCATTGTTGGCAGCTTGTTACTCATAAAGGAAAAACCAATTATCCATCAGCTCTGTAGAGAACAATGCTGTCCATGGAGTAAAAAGAATAGCAGACATACCATCTGGGGCAAAGCAACCATGTAAGCTAACAGCAAAGAATGTTCAGTGCATTAATCTATCAATGGTAGTTTTTAGATTTTCTCAATCAGCTTTAAATCACTGAAAGGTTTCTGTATCTGTGTAACTTCTGAGGTGTAACCTCTCTGCCACTATTTTCATACCTGAAACTTCTGGAAAAACATATAAGTAACTAACTTCTTCATCTTCACTGTTTTTAAATATCTTTTTTAAACTCTTGGTATTTCAATTAAAGGGGATTCTGTATCTCCAGTGATACTGAATTAATGTATCTAGAATTAGCCATATGCTTCTCTCTGTTCTTCAGTACTATTGCATAATAATAATAACTAGACTTTAAATTAGGTATATGATGTTTCATCTTTAAAGAATTATTCAGCTGTGTCAAGGAATTCAGCAGAGAACTTCGCTCTGTGGGCCATGGATTTAAAAAGATTTAAAATAACTTTACCATTCATCCTGAACAGTTTTAGTACAGCTTTAACAGCTGTCAAGATGAGGCTCTTCTGAAAATAGCAAGAGAAATGCCCCAAAGCCTGTTTTGTCCAGGGCTGTGCCTTCTTATATCTTTTTGCGAAATGCAAGCCCTGTAAAGAAGAAAAAACCACCAGGAAATAATTCTTCCCTTTTCAGCTGAGGTCATCTTGACAGGTTAATTAACTTTGTTAAATAATAAATAACATAAATATCTGTTTTCAATAATACATTGATATGTAGATTTGTTTCACTACTGTGCTCACATTTGACATTACTGACAACTAAGCATAGGCATGCTTTTTGCCATTTAATGTAAAGATTCTGTATTCATTTATTCCTACTCTTTTCATCTCACAGAACAACCTGCAGAAAAGAAACCTAATTTACAGCTATGGTTTCAAAGGTTCTGACACTAAGTTATTATGCTCATTCTTCATTGCTAGAGCTGGATTTCATGTCAGATTACGTAATTTATTTGGTGCTCACAGGTTATTAATATCCTTCATTCCCAAACTTTGACTAATTTTGTTTTTTAATAATACCTCATGTAATTATTCTTCTCAAGTTTTTCTAGACTGGAAATTGAGAATGTTATATTGCTTATTTCCCTTCTCAAATCTGCTACTCAGTAAAACCTTCACATTTAGTCTCTTTTAATATCTTTTTCTGTAGCTTTCACTTGTCTTTGCAAAAATGGCATCTTTTGATTCAGTGTTCCAAGTTACAGGTTACATTAAGACCCAGGGGTCTCATCTGAATTCATAGAACTGCTGCAAAGGTCTTTTATATCCATATCATAGAAAAAAATGGAACTACAACTGGTCTTATGGTACAGCACCAAAATAGAGATACTGACAATGGACAAAGCTATCATGAAAAGTCTAGAGTTGCTTAGCCTAAAGTAGTCTCGAATCCTAATCTAGTGTGAAGTCATCTATTTACTACTAGGCTATTAGAATGTACTTACTTGTCACAAAGCCCTTATAATAAAAGTTTAAATGAAAGTCCTGAGAAACAATTACCATCAGAATTGATCATAAAACCCACCAGAATATACAGTAATAAATATGAGCATATCCTTAATGTATAATGAACATATTGGAATTATTTTCTTAGGTAGCTTAATAGAAAAATGTTAAAGGTAAGAATTCTACTAAAATTCATGAGAAAAATAAATAAACACCTAACTTTTAGAAGAAATTCAACAAATCCAGAATAAAATTGAAGAGAAATTAAGTAATCATTATTCTTCCTAATACAGGTGTTGATGGTGATAGAGGTTTTTGTTGGTTTGGGAGTTGTTTTATTTTTTCTTCTATATTTTTTTTCCCCTTGGTGTTGAAGAAGTAATGATAGAAACTACTATAAGCTGAGGTCTTTATTTCCTCTGGCAGAGAACATCTCTATGGATGTGTGAAATAGAGTGGGAAAATGAAGCAATGAATAAAAGTTCTGGAAAATATCAATGAGTCTCTAACGTTATTGGATCTTAGGGAATTTCCTCAGCTGCATGAATCAGTGGATATTCCAGTAAAGTTCTCCAATGTTCTCTTAACAGGAACTATGTATACCATTATTATACTTTTACAACATAGTGAACTGCTTACCACATGCACCTACATGACAGATATTTTGAAAATAAAACAAGTAATGCTGAATCCATCATTTGGGGGTGTTGGATTGGTTTTGGTTTTGAGGGTTTTTCCCCTCTTTATTGTTTGGTGTGGTTTTAATGGGGTTTTTTACTCAGTCGCACTAAACTTCCCCTGGAAAGCAGAGTAAAAACTGGCAAAAAATCCTCCAAATCCCCAAGGTTTTTTTAAATTTCTTTTTAAATTTGAGATTAAAAAGGTGTCCTAAGTCTGGTATATCCTGTTTTTAAATTATATTTACTTCCTTAATACTGTTACTGGTTGATTTAGAATTTTGATAGAACTGCAGTTTTATAATACAACTTTACAGTATTCTTCATGCATTCAGATTTATTTATTTTTGAGTTTAGAAATCTTACACAGGGATAGGAGTAGGCTCTACTGTTTTAAAAATAACTCTTTCCTAGTAGTGAGAAGTTCACAACTGGTCATGCCATATAGTTAGTGCTCCAAAGGTATAACTGTTATACAGAGTGGGAGGAAACAATCAAGACAGAGGGATTTGAAGTAATACAATCCTAGAGCAGCCCAAGTTGGAAGGGAATTTGAAAAATCATCTGATCCACATTTCATGGCAAAGGGACCTAAAACAGGATTATCTAGCAACTTGTTTAGTCACATTCTGAAAACATCCAGTGATGTGGACACCCATCACATCCCTGGATAGGTTGTTCCAGGGAATGCTTGTTCTTACTGTCAAAAGAATTCTTTCTTATGTCATGATGAAACCTTTCCCAGTGCAGCTTGCACCTGTTTCCCCTTGTCCTCTCTATGTGACTCTATGTGAAGAGAGAGCCTCCATTATCTTTGTAGGGTAAGAGGATGGGATTTTTAAACAACTTTAGATTTTCTGGAGCGAGACTGGGACATTACTGTAAGACATACAGTGGATTTGCAATGAATTTTCACCTATTGAAGTTGTATGGGTTTTGTAAAGTCTACGCCCTGTGATCTGAGTCACCTCACATGTTGAATTGCTTCGGTTTTATTCTCTCTGCATAGGAAATAGAGATTGACCTTTCTGGTGAAGTATTCTGCTTCCACTCTGCCATAAAGCAACTGCCATAAAGCAACACTAAATTCTTAATTAAGAACCAAGCCATATATTTTAATTAAATGCAACTAGAAAAATATTTCCTTGAGCATGGTCTGAATCACTGCAGACTGTCTGATTGCACTTTTGATAGAAACCAGTCTTTTCCAGCTCAGTTTTTATTCCTCATCTGGTTAGTCCTGTTTATAATCAGAAGTATGATAGGATAGGGAAATTAGTTCCTTTGGGGCATGTTCAGAACAATTTACTACATGCTGAATGAATTATTAATTTCTTGGAGAATCAAGAAATCATAGACAAAATTTTTTTAAACGTGTTATGCCATCTTATCCTAGAAAACATAGATCTCATGTATGCCTGTTTTTACATAAAACTGAGGGAAACAGGGATGGAATGAACAACGGATAATATAGCCTTGAACAGTACCAGATTTGGACTCCTGCTAACTACACAGAAGTTGAATTGCAGTCATCAATTTAATATATCTGGAGGTTCATCTACTACCTATACTGTAAATTCTGATTGTTTTATCATTATTTATGCACTGAAATACAATACAAAGCTCAAGCTGTAAGAAAAT
The DNA here is from genome assembly GCA_013400735.1 of Pomatostomus ruficeps. Taxonomy (NCBI): domain Eukaryota; kingdom Metazoa; phylum Chordata; class Aves; order Passeriformes; family Timaliidae; genus Pomatostomus; species Pomatostomus ruficeps. Next base: position 4,893 of record VYZT01041608.1, on the reverse strand, counting down.
GCAAGATTTTTCAGGTTTTTTTTCTTTTACAGGAAGTTTCTAACCCCAAATGAATGAGGCAAAATTCAGAAAAATATATCAGAGTATTAGAAGCATTTAAAATTTCAAAGGAAAAACAATCCAAACCATATTGGTTCTAAATGTCTTTTCTTACTAGCAATCCCATGCTTTGGAGATTTTTTTCTGGGGGTTATCTGAGGAAAATTAGAAGAGAAAAGGAGAGCAGAGGAGTTTGGGTGGCTTGTAAATTTATTTTTTTTTTAATACTAGCTGAAAAGCTGCTCGGTTTTTTTGCTTGTCTTACTCTTCTTTTTGCAGTGAGCTTTCTAGAATATGTCACAGTCTTCATGAAGTCAACCATTCTTAGAAGACTTTCCTGTTACCACATTTTTTGCTGAATCACAGTGCCCATTTTTAAGAATTCATTATGAAAAACAGTGACTACACATAGTTGTATTTTGTCCCAGCCTTTCTGTGGACTAAGTGTCTCTTTGTGAGTTTCATAGTGAAAATATAGTATTTGTCCTATTTTGGGAAAACAGAGTAAAAAACTAGGCCTAGAAGTAGAAAGACTTTTGGTTGCAGGACTTTTAGCAGCCATTGTGCTGACTGCCTTCAACCAAAGAATGTTAATCTCTTTGGGATTCCACTGGGATCAATAGGAGAGAAAGAATGGAAAACAGTACAGAGAGTCAAATTCCAGCAATAAATTATCCAAGTGAATATTTTTATATTGTAAGGAGGCTATATTTATAATGTCCACATGGATTGATGTCTATAATTTATCAATAATTTATATTATTTTTATTTTTATTCATGTGGAATTTTTATATTTAGTTAAATATATGATGCTTTAATAATACCTTAATCAAGTTTAATCATAACCAAAATAAAACTAAGGTAAATAATATAGATTTTCTTACATGTTATAAAAAAGGAATTATTAATATTTCTAAACGAAATTTAATAATATATATGACATTTAATCTCTTTGCTGTATTGTCTTTTTAAAATTTTTTATATGTGTACAGTTCTACCTATACAAATTCGTTACTGCAGTTTTCACCAAGCTAATAAAAGTAAAGCTTTGAATTAAGTCAATAAAAAACCTGGAAAGATATTCAGCATTTCTTTGGTTTACTTAAGGAGGTATATTTAAAATTTCTCTGGCGTATTTACTGATAATTTTTTTCTTTTTTCTTCTTTGTCTTTACTATAAATAAATCTAGCTGGTCACTGTGGTATTCCAGATCTTATAGTCAATGGACAAGTAATAGGAGAAAATTATGGCTATAGAGACACAGTTGTTTACCAGTGCAGTCCTGGTTTCCGCTTGATTGGTTCTTCTGTAAGGATATGTCAGCAGGATCACAACTGGTCTGGTCAGCTTCCATCCTGTGTGCGTAAGTAAGCATGGCAACACACACTGATTTGTGTTACAGGAACATCTGGGTCAAACAAGATGAGGATTCAATGATCCCCAAAAGTATGTGGCCACATAAAATCTATGATTCATCTATCAGGCGAAATTAAGTGTTGTCACTTAAAATTTCCACTACATCTTTTGGCTACTGACTACCTGCTATTATGGATATGACACTTCTTCAAAAAGTGATAAGACTTAGGAATGCCAGTACTCAAATTTAAAAATGGCTTTATGACTTGTAGTGGGTTTTGTAAATATTTAATATAAATTTGCTTTCCCTGTTCTAGTTAGATAAGTAAATACTTTTGAAGTACCCTGTCAACACTGAAGATTAAAATGTTTTCTTTACCAAATTATATTTTCTTTTCTTCTTTTACCTCAGAGAGATGCTTTTACTTAGATTTGTGGTTTTGGGGTTCTTTTGACTGAATATTGTGCTTTCCTAATGAGGTTTCTTTTGCATAAGTGTGTCAACACATCACATGAAAGACCTTTAAGTAATAACAGAAAATGCTGTATTTAATTTAGGAAAATCTGAGATTTCTCTAAGCACTTCAAAGTAAATTACAACTATTTTTCAGGTTCAGTAATATTAGTGTATTGAAACCATATTAATCTACTCCCAAATATACTACAGCTCTATCTTTGTAGCAGAAACTCTCTTAATGCCAAATCATAGTACACAATGTTAATTTATTTATTCTGTGATGTTTTAATTTTTATTTTTAATTACTGATGAACCTTTTTTTTATCAAGAATGGGAGTTTGTTACAAAATAGAAGAATATGCTTACAAAGTGTTTTTGGATCATTTTGTGAATATTAATTTGTGTCTGATTTTTCTTACTTGTTTTTCATCTGGTTTTTGTGAGCGCAGAAAATAAACTTTACCTTCTGTAGTCAGTTTTTGTATAAACATAAGAAAAATTTCACTGTGCCCATAGGGTTTTTTTCAAAAAACAGTCATAAATTTATGGCTTCACTAAGTATTTAGGCCACAAAGATAAAATACTGAGTTGATACTAAGACAAATTTATAAGGAATAATACCTGAGGAACTAAGGTAGTGAAATACTCCCTTTCAATTTCAGACTATATGTAATGGAAATCTAGTGCTTGCTTTTCTCCTGCTTCTTCAAAAGAGTTTTTTTCATTTGCTTTCATTACTGCATGTCAAATTCTGTTCAGTTTACTTAAAAATTTAAGTTCTTGAACATGAATCCATCATGGAAAGTACACAGTATCTTAGCATATCAAAACTTGAAAATGCTATTATATAATGATTATCTATTGCACAATAAATAATGAAAAGTGATAACAGCTTGTTCTGGTTTTGGGGGTTTTTTTATTTGTGCTATGCTAGCCGTCAGCTGTGGTCACCCTGGTAGTCCTATTTATGGAAGAACAAGTGGAAATGGTTTCAACTTCAATGATGTTGTGACATTTTCATGTAATACGGGGTATGTCATGCAAGGACCAACCAAAGCACAGTGCCAAGCTAATAGGCAGTGGAGCCACCCACCTCCAATATGCAAAGGTAAGAATGCAACCCTTGCAGGTTCCTAACTAAATGTAAAATTAAGGCTGAAAAATAAACAGAGGGTAAAGGAACACTGTCGAGACAAAATGATTCCTCTCTCACTAACAGAGAGACTGATTAACAAACATAATAATATTATTAAAGATATTTTGCGATTCTGTGATTTTTGCACTCAGATTGCCAGGATAACTGTTGCAGAAAAACTTTCGTATGTGTCTGTAGATTGTATTGCTTCTTAAAGGATGGTTTCTACAAGTTACTTAAGCAAAATTATAGAGAGATAATTAACAGTTTAAATCCTGAAATAATGTTCCCTGCATTTTTAGCCAACATAGACCTAGTAGACACATAAGAAAACCTATTTATTTTCCTTTTACATTTCCATTGGTGCTCCACTGAGCAGCTTGACTTTAAAAAATTTTATTCTAATTTGTTAACATTGTCCACTTGTGTTGCTTCTCAATGCTTCTAGATATTATATGTAATTTTTTTCAGTTAGAAAAATAATACTATGAAATTTGTTCTGCTTGAGTTTTCATAAACAGTTTTAGAAAGGTTTTGTCACCCCTGCCTTCTTAAAATCTTGTATGTGCTTTTTAAATAATTTATTTTATTTAGAAAAATCTACTTTTTGCTGTAACCTGCAGGTACATATGCAGAAATTCTAATGATTGTTTTTCAGCGTCTTCTCTGCTGCTTCTGTGGATTTTTATCTCTATATAAACTAAATCATGTTGTGTTTTTATAGCAATTTTATTGACTGTATTTTCTTTCCAATAGGTGTTCTCCACTTTCATTTGATCACTTTCCCCTAAGAGATACTGCCAAATAGTTTACAGAACTTAAATTTCCATGGGCCTTTTTGCTGATGATAAGATATTATTTTCTAAATTTCCAATACTAAACGTCTACTGTGTGTTTAGGGTACCTACTTAGTCTCATTTTCAGTCCACTTTCTATCAGTAACCTTGGTGTTCTGGTATTGCAGAGTAATGTGCCAAAGTGTCTGATAACTTATTGACATGCAGAGGTTGGTAAATAAATTGATCAGGTTATTCTTTGAAATTTTACACAGTCCTGACATTGTATATTGGTTTTAGAAGAGACTTTGAAAACAAAAAAACCTAATCTTGTTTGGGCATCATTAATCATGTCTGCAATGTGCAGTGAAATCCATTCTAATGAATATGATTTTGTTTGCTTTGCTTTGAAGTTAAATAATAATAATAAACGTATTACCTTGCATATTTGTAAACTGCCTAAAGTGCAATATTATAGAAAAGGCTGCACACCTTTGTGAAGACTTTGCTTTTGTCCCATAAATTTTTCATATAAATTCAGCAGTGAACTTGCTGTTATTATACTGTTTACAACTTTGCTAAATATCTAGTTTCTTAGCCAACCATAGTAATCATGGAAAACTATTGAAATGGTCAAAGTTGCTTGTATTTTATTTCAAGTGTTCACTACTGCTGATTTATGAATAAATTATTTTAATTACTTTAAATACATGCTTAGTAACATGAACATGGACAACCTCCTCAGGCACATGGTGTAATTCTTGGGGCTGTCCTGTGCAGGGCCAGGAGCTGGACTTCAATGATCCTTGTGTGGGGGTAAAAAAAAAGACAGAAATGTAGCTCAGATTTTCCTCCAGGAAAAAAAAAAATTCAATATTGTCCATCAATGTAACTAACAAGTTTTTCTATCATTTACGGTTAAAGAAGTCAAATACAAGCAGAAAGCTGTTTCTGTCCTTGGAATAGGTATGTTTTCCAGGCTTGTGGTGCCAATATTTGAGAACTGCTAAAAGAAGCACACATGCAGACTACAACATTTAGAATAGTGGCTAGAGAGGACATGAGCCATAAAATGAGTGATTTAGGTAGGAAAAACAATCTTGAATTGCATCTGGCAATACCCTTTTTT
>VYZT01041606.1:92642-104130 GCA_013400735.1 Pomatostomus ruficeps | reverse complement strand
AACGGGCCCACTAAGGGCAGGTGCTGTGGAAGAACAACCTGAACCCCGGCCATGATCAGAGATCCCTGAGGAAGGTGAATCAGCCTCAAGGCAGATGCTGCTGTGGGCAGAGGTGATAGTTTTGTCATGGATTGGATTTCCTAGGATTACTATTAGGGCTGGACACAGTTGCTTCCTGAGAAAGAAAAGCAGCAGATGGTAACTGGAAAAAAATACTCTCACAAGAACAGATTGAAAATAGCCCATGGTTAAATGAGATATACACTCTTGTTTTAATGATCAATCAAACAGCAGTGGTTAGACAGAAAAGAAAATTATGCCAGGGTTTTTCATTTCCCAAGCATCAGCATGCTAGTCCATACGGAAATACCTGTGTGTGCTGTAGAAACATGATAATGATTTTGCAAGTTGATGTTACTGGACAGTGCTGTCCCTCTGCAGGACAGCATGCCTGCCCCTTTCACTGGCTGCAGCCTATCTCAAGGCAGAAATTCTAGGCTTCTAGTGCTCAGGGTCTCTTTTTCAGTTCAGCTTGGGAGCTTTAAAAAAACCTGACTAAACAAGAACTAATTTATGTTAACTAGAAGGCTGAATGTTCCATCACTGAACTGCACATGCATCTGTTTTAGTAGGCACCCTTAGTTGTGAGCCTCTGTTTGGATGTCTTTTGAAAATGTAATTAAAGCCCTCTACAATAACTCAAAGGGTGCACTATACTACTCATATGCCACTATACAGTAAATACTCATCCTTCCTTCAACTGTCTTCTGCATGAGCACTCATGTTAAGTGATTCAACACCAGCAGATCAGTCTTCTGTGGAACCAAAGCCAGCTCAGCACTTTGCTCCATTAGCTGCTATTTCAGCTTTTCACTCACGCACTTGACATTTTACTTCAGTCTGAAAGACCTTAATTTAGGAAGCCAAGTGCTGCATGAGAATGAGTCCCAAATCTGGTTTTCACCCATGTCTCAAAGGTTCAAGCTAGTGCCTAGAGCAAGCACCTAATTACAAGTAACAATTCATAAAATACATCCTCATAGGTAAGTACATTTTATTTTCTCAAGACTTTATGCAGTCCAGAATTTTCACTGCTTCTCTTAACAAGATTTATGAAACAGGTCAGCTTCCCCAGGTCACAGAAAGAAAAACAGCTTTTAATAGGACATCAGATAATGACTTTGAATCTGCTTATTCCATTTATTTCTCTAATCAAGTACATTTCAAAACATAACAATTCACTGCTTAAGAAACATGCCTTTCTCAAAGCAGGCATAATCACAGGTTGCAGCAGCAATATATTCCCCACATATCTTAGTCCTAGCAAAGTGTTTCTGTATCAAACGATGGAGAATGCTGTCAGAACACAGAGCGCTAAATCTTCTCTGTCTGCTCTCTTCTGTATCTTTTGTTGAGAATTGACTACAAAGTGCAGTCAGGGTGAAAGCTGTGTGCATGTAGGCAACAGCTCCTTAACGAATAATGACAGCTACCAGTTTGGATCACAACTTCACCAGACAGGTAATGTATTAGTGTGTACAAAATGTTCAAAATTATGTTTGCAGTTTAAACTGTTTCATATCTTCCTAGTGTTTTGGGGTTTTTTCCCCCCACTTAAGCAGCCAGCTGAAGCATGCAGATTCATTCCTTGGCAGCAGTGCAGGTTAAGTCCAAGCCCTGATGCCTTGCCCTCATGGTACACAGTTACAGATACGAATACCTGTAGATTTGCAGCATAAACTGGATCATCAAAATGATGCAAATTGAAAATAAAACAGGAAGTGTTTTCTTTTAACTGAGATAATTTTAGTGACCTTGCTTATAGGATGGCCCCACGGCCTGTTACATAAGCATAAACAAAGGCTTGGGTGAAATTCAAAGGCAGAAATTTCTGATGTCAATCTGCCAGAAGAGAGAGAGTCCTGCTATCATGTTAGAGCTCCAAGAGGCCTCAGCACCTCAGGGGGTGCTTGTGCACCACTGCCAAGTGTTATCAATCTGAAGACCTCCCAGTCTTGCAGCCACTGATGTTCCTGGGACAGCAAGAGGAGGCAGTTAAGGGTGCCTCTACACATTCCATCCTTAGAATTGGGCCCAAGTCAAACACTTCAAAAATTACACATGAAACACATTTGCCACTAACAGTCGCATATATCACTCCTTAATACAATCACCTGACAAGGTCACAAGATGGGCACAGACTGCAAGGAACTGAATATTAGTGACGTTCTTGCGTTACTACTATGACTCATTTATCCACAGGCTACAAAACCCCCACTGTTTCAATCACAAGGAAAGAAGGATTATTTCAGGTGCTTTGAGGTGATAGTATCAAACAGTTTAGAGGTAGATATGAACACCAAAGATATCAAGCCTTTCTGGTGAAAGGTATTAAAAAGGAGACTTTCTTGATAAAATAGAAGCAGCATTAAGACTATTTAGCCTCAACCCTTATACAACAATGAAGGTCATAATAACCATTTCTGGTCACCAGCACACATTTGACTTAATTTTGCTTATCCTCCTGTATTACTGTATCAGAACATTAAGAATCTCGTCAGTACCGTCCTATGACAAGCAGAGCATCTCTGTGCTTAATGCAACACACTAATCTAAACTATTGCAGAAAACATAAGAGATTTTCTGTTCTGGCTAAATCCCTTAGACTTCATTACAGTGATAATTCACAACCCAGATTTAATGTGGTAGCCGAGCAGGCGGTCCTAACCAATTTTATATGAGGCACAGAAAGAACTGATAGTAGGTTAACAGCAAGCTCTGCTCACACCTGGAGACTTTTTACAGGTTTGTTTGAAAGGCTGGGGGGAGCAGGTTCTTTCACATTTACAAATGGAGTATTTGCATTAGTCTTCAGATGTACTCACCATATTAGATCAGTGAATCCTTTGTGCTGGTGCATACTGGGGGAGGAGCTGTTCAGCATGGAGAGGATACACTCCAAGTAAAGAAGCTGAAGCTGACGATTGTCACTGGCAAAGAAAAGATGTCATTCACATAATATTAAAACAAAGACTACTTAATTTTCTAAAATAACCAAATTAGTTCACTTGAAAATTATACCATAATTTACAACAGTGATTTATTTTGCTTCTTTGTATCAGTTTACAATGGTGTGATCACCTGCATCATCCCATTTATTTTGTACTGACCACATGCAGTGATCTACTACTTTAAAAAAAATCTAAAAAGAGGAAGAATAAACCCTAAATAATTACTCAAATTCAATCTAAAATCTTGGGAAGGAAGCCTTAAAAAGAGGAAGAGGAAACAACAAAAGATTTTGGACTATTGGATAGTTTCTTCAGGCAATCTGAAGCATGTTTAGGCTACTCTCTTCTGGTTATTTTTTCTTCTTGATGACAGCCACAATGGTCAAAAGTCAATGCCTATAGGCAGAAAGTCACATGATAACATGGCTACCTTTCAGGGCCTTGCCAGTTACTCTGTCAGAGCCATACACTCAAAGAGAGCCTCATGAGAAAGAATATTAAAGAACCTCTGGATACCTGGAACTGATACACTTGTGACATGCAATGTGCCTGTGCCTACTCTTAGCATTAACTGTGGGATCCAGGAGACAAGCAAGGTTGAGGTCTGCCTAATGAAAGGAGCACTTCATGGCAATTGCACCCACACTCTGGGTTTCACTCCTAAGAAAACCAGGATTTAATAACTTTCCTTTGGTCAAAGATGAAAGCTGGAGGAATGAATTTTCTGATATATGACTGTAAATCAAGGAAGCTGTAAAGAATGGATTTATCTTAACTGAGATTAAGGAGTGAGAAATACCTGTTTTTCTGTCACTGTCTGAGTTCCTTTTGTTCACATGTATGAATTTGCATCCAACTAGATGCAATACCTGTTTCACAAGCCATGCAGAAAACACTGAATTCTGAGGCTCAAAGCTAGATTTCTAACTCTGTGCTATGAAGGATTGAAAACTGCTGGCTTCTTATATATTTTCAAGGTGATAGATTTTTCCTCACAACAGTCCACGCCTATCTGTAAAGATACACACATTCCAGGTACAGATGCCTTCTTTCGCAACAGCTTCTTACGATGTGTCTTAATGCAGATGGTCATCATCTTGCAGTTGACATTGCATGGGTATGCACAGAGCATCCCTGCACTCTTGATTTTATTTTCCCAGATGCTGACACTGATTAAATAATGCTAAATAAGGCACTCCTCTGTAATCTTGCTGTTATTGGAGACACTCATGGGGAGAAAGTCTGTAGAAAAACTGCACACAGATGCCTGTGCTATCTTTGCCTCTGGTAGTTTCTGAAAATTGTAGAGCATATAACACACTTACTGTCCTTAACAACCACATTTTAAAAGTTAAGATCGTGCATTTTCAAGTAGGTAGACTGTACGATATTCCTAAATTGGAGAAATTCTTTGACAATGCAAATTACTTCAACTGGATAAATGCTGCCTAAGAAAGACAGATTTATTCATTCTGAATATAGTTTCTGTTAGGTCTTTCCATGGCTCTTGTAACTGTTATTCTCTCTATGATGGTTGTTCCAGCCACAAAACAAAACTTCTCCTTGGATTAGTATTTTGCTGCTATATGTAAGTTACCTACAGATTAGATTTACTGGAAGCTATTTAAAGCTGAACAGTGCACAAAGAAGGCAAATTAAGCTTCTCATTTCAAACGAGGATTAAATTAATGCATCACGAACAATACTTTCTCTAGTAAACACTTCATTTAAGCACAGCTTTGCTCCATAATTCCAGAACTACAACAGAACAATCACATGCATCAGTGAAACTCTCAATCTCCAGGTAACAAATTGAAATAATATACTTAAATAACTCACTTTATGACAGCCTGGAGCTTCTCACAGAGCACAGTGAGGACAGATACAACATCATCACAAAGAGACTCAGCTGAAGTACCTCCAAATAGGACAAAGATCAGAGGCATTACACATGAGCAGCTGGATTACAACATCAATTAACTGCATGGACTTTCAGAGCTGGTCAGAGCTTCTAAACAAGGAGCAGGGCTACCAAAATTCATAGAGAAGTTGCAGTAGGAAAAATCCTAGATTGAAAAGTGATCACCACAAAATGAAAAAGCAGTAGTAGTAAATCCGGAGAGAGCATTCATTGCCTATATGCATTTACAGACAGCTGAAATCCAATTCAGATAATAAAATAAGTATACAATTAAATAATAAAAAAGACTGGCTCCAGTATTTCTACATGGCAGCCAATTTCTGTATCTCTCCCTGCAGTTTCTCTCTCTTACACATTTTCTGACCAGGTTCTGATCTTACAAAAGAATGCTTGTGCTCTTCAAAGATTTTTGCCTCCATTCACACAAGTTCTCCTTCAGAAATCCTATGTGAAGGTCAAAAGCAGGGACCATTTTTTCCACTAGAATATGTTGAAAGTTAAGCCACAATGGGAATAGAAAAACATTCTCTTGTAAAAAATCATCTGGCAAGTGTAAACACACCTTCGACAGTGATGCACTTTCAAAAGTAGTCATTATATAAACAATGTCTTTGGCCTGAAATACAATAACAATTGTTTTCAGATTCCATGTCCTACTCTATGAATCTATTCCATTTCAGGGAGTAAAGCTACTTAAAATTTTTCCAGACCACCGAAACTCCTTAATTACAGAATTAATTAAGTAATTCTTAAATGAAACAATAGTTTCATTTAACTTGAACAATAGTTTATTACGGTTGAGTGCAATGCTGTTATCATGGTCCAAATGAAGACACAACTGAAAATATCAGGAGCTAACAGGGCTGTCTCAGTTCTTACCATAGGTAACAGAGAGAGCACCAAACTATGGAGAAGTTACAAAATCCCGAAGGTGCAACTCCCATGACATCAAACAGAACCGTGTTGATAAAAGGAAAGTTAAGAATAAAAAAGCTGGATTGGAAGGAGTCACTAAGAAAGTATTACAAATACCTTGACTCTTGAATTTCTGTAAGGTGTCAGGGTTTTCAACTGTCTGTTGAGGAAAGACAAAGGTGGTGTAACTGGTGCAAGAGGCAGAAGAACATTACAGAAGCAATACTTTACCAGCAAAACTTTATTAAATTCATATCCTCTATCTGTTTTGGGTTTTTAAGTGAAGCTTTTGCAAAACGTTTTAAAAAATTCCTTAAGACTGTTTGAACAGTCATTTAGATTTAATGAAATTGCATCTCATTGAGTTGAAAGCTTTGTAAGTCCTTAAGGGATTTCCTACACCGAAAACAATTCAGTAATAATTAGGCATGTAAATTGCATTGAAAATAACTGAGAGAAAAGCATAGTTTATACTTCACAAACTACTTAAAAACCAAAATCAATTGAGTATTAGGGAGTTTAGAATATTGACAATGTTAATGTTACAGTACCAGCAGAATTAATGGCAGTCAGGGAATAGAAATGACGTCTTACATTGTTTGGTTCACCTGCGGCATAGGATTCTTCCTATCGGTGCCCAATGGGGTCAAGCCAAATTCTTCTCTCAAGCATCAATAACAAACTACCAGGAACTAAATGCAGGTCTCATATGCTTTTACCTAATCCTCAGCTAAAAAAAGAACTAACAAAATTGAATTTGCAGACCCAAACTGTTTTTGCTAGTTTGTTTGTGGGGTTTTTTTGGTAAATGCTTTGGCTAGTAAAATGAACCTACTTAGCACAAACAGAAGACAAGTTAACTTAAACCGATTAATTCTTTTTGCAGTTGCTCAGCAGGATAAAAGTAATCTAGTCTACTAATCTGAAACAGAAGCGATCTTCTTAACCCCAAAACAGATGCAACCCCAAAACAGATGCAAGGAAAACAATCTCTACAACTACAGTCCTTAAAACTTTCTAATAAATAGAAACTGACTTTTACAGATAGTACTTCTTTGACAATATGATATTATACAAAGCAGTACAAACAAATGTAAGAAGCCAATGTAATTCCACATGTACCCGGAACACTTACAGTTTCACTGAAAATGTGCTGGGATGTCGTTCAAACAGCTCTTATGGATTTTAATAATGAAATAAATAAAATTATATTTATTTTTTTGCTAACAAAAAAAATTCATTAACTTAAAGTTATCCTCTTTAAAAAAAAGTAGAAGAAAAACCTCAATTACACTTTCCTTCAATAAGAATCTATTTTCATTATGTAAATATTTGTCATGCAAAAAGTTTTGGCACAAGGATTTCAATAAACCTTAGAAAAACAAGCAAAAAAAATAAAAGAATGGAAAAGGCTGAGGCAGCCTGATATCAGAACAGTGTCTCTTTTGTTTAATGGAAGGAAAAAAAAAACCCAAACCAGCCAACTAGCGCTGACAATGTGAGAACTCTAAGGCAGGCATAGTCAAAGCCTGAAAAAGCTTTTAGACAGGATTAATTGAGGAAGTGTCAAATAAAAGCCATAAGGCATTCAGAGAAACAAAATGGTACACAGCCATGGACATGGAACCATTTGTTGATGCCAGAAGGCTCACCATGTTTTCTTGCTTTTGTCGCAACTGTAAAGTCAAGTCACTCAACATTTGGCTGAGGGTTGCCCGCACAGCGGTGTTAATGCTCCGCTGGTGACAGCTAGATACATATGTCTCAATGCAAACCTGATGAGGAAACAAGACAGCAGTACAAAGAGATCAACTCTCACTTACCAGGAACACGTTTTAGGAGAATACCAAGGTCTCTCGCATGCAGATAGTCAGCCTTCCTTTCTGTTTCTTACCGCTTTGTTAGCGCATTAGAAGTTTTTAGCAATATGGAAAAACCAAGTAAGTAGCATCTAGAAGCAGCCTGCAATACATCAGTCTCACAGCTGCAGGAATGGTAGGGCAAAACTGGCAAAGTTTCCTGTCAAACCCAAGTGATTTTGGTACTTGTCTTGCTCTGTACAGAATTCATTAAATGCTGCTCTGATTGCTCATTTCTTGATAGTTACTTGTAACTACCCCTCTGCAAGCCTGTGTCTGCAATGTAAATACCCTCCAATTCCTCAAGCTTGCTGCTTCTGATGTACAGGTATTTGCCACTTTTTCTATGATAATTATTACATACTGTAACACATCTGAAAGCCTTTGACGGCCTTTCTTAACACGGAAAATACAACAGCACTTTACCATAAATAACACAAACAATTGCCTTTTAATAACTGGCAATCCAGCAGAGGGCTCCTCTGCTCAGAGATCCCCATGGGAGCCAAGGTAGCAATAGAAGAACACTGATGGATCATCCAGTTCCCAACTCCATGCCCAGCTGCTGGGAGTTTTCTGACAACATGCTGCGCCGAGACTCATGCTTGACTTCTGCCCCAGATGATGTTACACAAATGGCTGCCAAAATGTTACACAGCTAGGATCCTGGGGACAGCACATTGCAAAATGCAGTTTCTATCCTTCATCAGATATTTTGTGGGACGTGTTGGGTCTCTGTAAGACCTGCTGTAGCAAACACTGGAAGCATTGCAAAGTAACTGCTACATAGATAAAAGTCTTGATGGAGCTGAGCAGGTTTGTGACAGAACTGTACAATACAGTCTTCTTGCAGAAGCAGTTTTGGTCCTTTGTCCTACACTAAGCTTTATTGTTCACAGTAACCACAAGAAGAATGCCCAAAATCCAAACCAACCAATCAACCAATCAACAAAAAAAAGTAAATGACTGTTCACATACTTTTATATTTTTCAGTTTTAGTGGTTTTATTCTGTCTTTATTTAGATATATAGCTAGTAAGAACTGTAAATATAAATTGAACCTGCTGTGAAAAAATTAAAAATAAAAATTATTTAAAATATACATATATAGTATAAATTATATGCATAAGGACTATACATAAGTGCACCTGGTGTACATTTTTGAATGAGAAGGATATTATATCATGTAAAGTCATTTTTATAGTTCCTTAATGAGGATGACTATTTAAGAGGGAAAAACTAAAGTGATCTGATTACATAGTTTAATCAGTACTGACATGGGCACACAAACAAGACTCTTGATTGTTTCTAACTCCTATTGAAATGAAACCAAGTTATCAATCAGTCAGTGATGAAGATGTTCTTGTAAGTTGGCCCAGACCAACTCTGCCCATCATTCAGCTATCACTTGAACTCCCATGGACAAAACAACCCTAAAAGCCTGTTAACCACATACAGCCCTTCACAGAGGCCAGACCATTCCAGTGCTGCTGAGATCATTCTTTTTGTGCTGCAAGCCTTTTTCTAGAGTACCTGAATTAATTAATGAAATACCATTCTTAGAGGTGGGCTGACTTTCTGGGAAGAGCATGGTTGATATCTCCTTCTTCCCTTCCCTCCCCATGCGAGCTAATAAGCAACAATACTCTCCACTTGAGTTCTGATCTTACAGAAGGCCTGTGTTCTAAATGTGTGGGCAAGGTACCTTTTGAAAAGCCACTGATGAAGAAGCAGCAGTAAAAATGCGAGAGCTCAGGGCTCCAAAGAGGTGTGCAATGGACATTTTGATCATTTCATGCATTCGGGGACTTCCAGCTCTATGGCATGCAAAACACAACTAAGAGCAAAACACAGAAGGGTTAGCTAATGAAACTCAACAGAGTCAAACAAAATAAACCTCCAAAAGGCACACTGGAGCAACAAACACACACATAAAAACAAGCAACAGCATCAACTAAATTTTCTTGCAAGTGTCTAGGCAAGCATGGGAAGGTGCACAGGGGAAGATTTAGTCTACTTTTAATACTATTAATCTATTTTCAATACTTTTAATACTTAGGCCACAAATTATAGTACTCTTCATGTTGGATGCTTCCTTAACTTGAAGCTGATAAGGTTTAGAAAGATTTGGAGTGCCATTGTTTTGTACACATGAATTGCAAATGGTCAGGCAGTGCAAAAAGGCCACATTTGTAGCTTTGTTTGTCAGAGACAGTCTTCAGAGAGTTCTACCAATAAGGAAGGCAGCACCTTTCCAATCCTGCAGTGGCTCTACTTGCTACAGAACGCAGGCTAGGAAAACTAAGGGACTGACTAGGAAAGAAATGTTAAATAGCATGGGCACTGGAACAGAAAGCTCCTCTCTGCCACCTTTCCCTTAGAGCAAGTCAGCAGCTTAACCAAATGCTGAAATGAGAAGTATTTTCTGTTCCTACTGCTTATACATTGGGTAATTCAGATACAAAGGCATAGTGATTCCAGCTGTTAAAGTCTTTGCATTACCTAAAGCCTGGGCAGGAGGAACCTGGGGAAGCACGTATGCGCCTGACAGGATTTGCTACTTAGAAAGACCAAGGCATTCACTGAGGCCTAGTATTTTCCCAAGAAGTGTGGAGAAAATAACTGTACCCCCAAATACTCCAAATAGAAATAAGTGTACTCTGTATTACTGCTTGTTTCAATTCACTGAAGGAAATTAGTTTTGTTTGCTTTGCTGGCACATCTCATCAGCCTGCAGTAGAGCCTTGTTCACCACAAAAGAAAAAACTATCATTGTCCTAATTTGTATCAGTACACTAGTAAAGCTTTTTAAAAACTGGGTTAGCCTTCTAAGAATGAAAGTAAAGTGCAATGATGAAGAAAAGCAGAGTTTAACATCAGTCTGTGAAGGACAAGTGCCATTTTTCAAAATGCTTTTGATGAATAACAACCCTGCTGTTGACAGAGAGAACAGAAAATATTATTTCTGATTATTTCTACAGTTTATAGCACACAGACCATGACTGATTGACCATTTCACCCAGTCTCAGTTAGTGCTCTCAAAGACTGAAAGCTGAAGGGTTTAGAGTCATTAAATGCTTTTTTCAGAAAGTACTTTGCTTAATCTAGAGCTTTTTACCTACAGCAAAGACATGCATTGAGCTGAATTCATCAGCTTTTGTCTTGCATGTTAGGAAGTCTGTGAGAAGTGTGAGAAAAACTGCAGTAGGGGAAATTATTTGTATTTTTTTTCATTGTGCGAAAATGACATAAAGAGGGTTTAGTAGAAATTTAAAAAATTGTGGCTTGCTTTGAGTAGCAATTCAGCTCATCCTTGCTGCAGCATCTACAGATGGGGCTTACAAAGACCTCCAAAAATA
The DNA here is from genome assembly GCA_013400735.1 of Pomatostomus ruficeps. Classification (NCBI taxonomy): domain Eukaryota; kingdom Metazoa; phylum Chordata; class Aves; order Passeriformes; family Timaliidae; genus Pomatostomus; species Pomatostomus ruficeps. The sequence goes on along the minus strand of VYZT01041606.1, from coordinate 93,066 downwards.
GCCACACCTTATGGTCTCACCTAGCACGAGAGAAACCAAAATCTAAGCTGTGCTAATCTGTTTTTTTTTTTTTATCCTGTATATGTTATATACATGAATTATTGATGTTGTATCCTTGACTTTTAAAGCTCATTTTTTTACAAAATGGAAGTCGTTTTCTTCGGTTTCCAGTTATTCCTACAACTCCTTTCTCAGCTTCCAATAAGATAATGCAAGGTCAGTTTTATTCTTAAATTTGAAAATACTGTAACTTCCAGCTAAAGCAGGCTGTTTTCACATGGGATTTTTCTTTTTTACAAAAACCTCCATCCCAAATACCAAAAACTGAGAAGGAACACGTCTCTAAATGTCTACAGACACTTGGGAGTGCAGGACATGTAAATAACATTTACATTCTTTCATGGACACTAGCTCTGCCCATACC
>VYZT01041606.1:80391-92313 GCA_013400735.1 Pomatostomus ruficeps | reverse complement strand
AGAGGCATAATAAATGTTTTACTTGGATGTGTCAGGAAAGAGATACACACAAGGAACATTGAGGCACTTGTGCTAACATGGCACACTAAGGCTTATACACTTCTCTTGAGGAAACTTCAGTAGTGTTAGACTTGCAGCCATTAAGAAATCAGTACAGTGCTGTTTTATAAAGAATTCAAGGAAATTTTTCTATTGCAAAAAAGCAAAATGAAGTAAATATGAGAAGTAGTAAATGTAAAACGCTATAATATACACTTATCAGTCAACTTCCAAGAGTGTCTTCCCATGCAAGTCTAAACCAAACTTGCAACTATTTCTTCACACTAGACATAAGATAATACCAGTCCTAAAGATGGCAGATGTGTTTTAGACTGGTTCAGTTTCAGGTTACATATGGAAGACACACTCGAGGTAGAGGGGAAAGGTTAAGTGACACAAACCGTGGTATAACAGAGGCACTTACCTCAGCAATCTTCAACACCGAGCTCCCGTTCAGCTCAAATGTGGAGGTATATGTTATACAAAGCAAGACCTTGCATCAAAAGAGAGAAAATGAAAAAAATTAAGTTTCAACCATTACTGACTCTCTTTCCCACCCATGTGCTTCTAGCCACAACTCCTTCCAATTTTTAGAACAGCATCAGAAGCTTCTTAGATCTGTGTATTACTGGGATAGAGGAGATCCTCCTGAGAAGCTGCTTCTGTTGGCCCCAGAGGCACCATCCAATGGATTACTTACTGCTGTCTCCTACATATGACCGCCAAAGGGAAGACAATCCAGTAATCAACTCTGGCCTTGGTCCCCTATACATATTTTAGCCACAAGCTTTGCATGATTTATGATTGGTCCTTTCATTCGTTTCTATCAATATAACAAAAGAGGAAGGAAAAATGCATACAATACAAGTTATTACTATGTGAAACAAGCCATTAATTACTGCCTGATGATTTCCCAGCATAGGATATTTCCAGTAAGTGTATTATAGTCACTTGATAATGAGTAGCTAAAAAACAATTCACACACCCCAGTTCATGAAGGGAGGCTTGTCCTGTCCTGAATTCAGCAGGAGGAATAAGAACTAAAAGCCCAATTCAGCATCTTACTTTGAAGAGAAGGGGAGTGAGAATGTGATGAGAACCACCAGGGGTAAATGGGTGAGTGGGGCAATGTGGTAAGAGGTGCTGTGGTGTGATGCCTTTCATGTCTGGAGATGCCCTCCTTCCCTCCTGTCTTCCTTTCCAATCTCTCCTGCAGCACAGAAGACAGAGTCTCAGCTACTGTTTTCTCTCCTTCAAAGCATAAAATTCCTCCAGTACCAGGATTTATGTTTTGCTTGGTCTGAAGTAGTAGGAGTTTCTTGGGATAAGTGTACCAGCAAGTATCAATCACATTAAAACTAATATATTGGTCCCTACAACTTCCCAGCCCTACTCAGAACTACTGTTCTCTGCTTTACAAGTAAATTTGGGGCATCAGATAAGTCAGCATTACTGGCTGTTAACTAGAAGCAAAGTACAGAAGAGTCTGTTCACAAGTGAGTGTGACATTTTCCTGAAGGAGGACATAAATAAACTATTTTGCATTTTTAGAGTCATACTGAAGTTTCTATACATTGAAATGAACTGCACCTTTACAAACTTTTTTTCAGCAGAAAAAACTGTATTTCACTGCAGGATGTCACACCTTACTCCAAGGCTGTAGGGTTTTCTGTTTGTTTGCATTTTTGTTTTGTAAATAAAATAGCAATCAGGAGCTTGATTGTGTTGTTTCAGAAGATGATTTTACTACAAAAAGTGTTCCAAGTAAACCATTGTGTAATGGCAGTTTTACAGTTCTCTGTAATGTTACCTTGCCTTGACTCTCAGTCCTTCATAAATAGAAGCTGAATAATGTGGATAAATACTTGAGGTAATGAAAACAAAAAAGGGCATACTACTCTTATGAATTACAATAATCCTACACTCGAAACTCTTTTTTTGATATTTAGCATTTATCTTTAGGAAAAGCAAAGTTTCTGAGCCAAGTTCCTTCTTCATGGTTTCTCTTTTCTTTGAAATGGACAAAATGGATTTTCTTATCTTAAAAGTGTTACACAGCCTACCTCAATAATACAAGGAGAGACACAAGCTACAGAGCACTTGAACTTGCCAGGGAAAGCAATCTAATTCTAACCACAAAAAATTAAGAATGCTATACTTTGTATTTCTTGATAGGAACTCCACAAATTTCTCTGCAATCCATAACATTTACTGGTGTATGCACAAGTGCCAGTGACAAGGAACTGTGCTACCTCTCTTCCTGTCCACAGAGCAAATTCTACAGAATAACAGGAAAGTAAACAGTCAATTATAAAAACTCTCAATAATCTCATTTGTCTAATAAATACATAAGTTATAAGGGCTGTTATATCCATCTGCTGCTCAGTCCATACATGCAAAATTTAAAACTTTGAAGCCAAATGTTTTTCTTTGGCACTAACTGGATTCTAAACTACTGTCCAGCCTCACAGTCAGCTGTTGGGCCTCACTTTCTCAACTATTAACTACCCTGAAACTTTATTGACATTTCTAATAGCTCTGAGAGCTCAGCAGCTGGCTAAAAATATATTCAGTACTTAAGGAAAAACTGATTTTTACCCTCCAGACACTGTTGTGTAAAGCACAGGTGTACAACACAGTTCGTAAACCCAGAGACAGGCAACTGTCACCTCCCACTGACAACTCTCTTCTTATCATGCTAAGAGTCGCGATGGACATCCATGACTAATCCTATTCAGTGGTTTGTGTGTCCTGATTTTCCCTACTTGTAAAACCTTATTTACTTCATGTGATTTTCTGCTCTCTTGTCCCATCTCAGCTTTGTAGGATGTGTTACTATCTAATGCTTTCCACAGATCAAAACCTGGATGCCAATATACTACAATTCATGGAAGGACACACCAGTTCAGGCATTCTTTTAAGCCTTTGCTCTTCAAAAGCTTTCTTCCACTTTTTTAAAAGTCTCCCTCTTTTATAGAGTTGAACTGTTAAAAGTTAGTGCATATATATATATATGTATTCCTTTCCATCACAAATGCCAAAAACCTGCATCTAATGTGAATAATAGAAACATCAGAGGCCGAGTTCAGTACAGAAGTGATGATCCAAACCTTGTTAAAAAGCCATAGAGAATTTCAGCAGAAGACTGCTAAGTTTTGACTGCTACTCCCTGTAAAAAATAAGATCTGGGAACCTACTAGCTAGAGAAAGGGCATATGATCTGATGCAATCAAGTGACAGAAGTGCAAGTTATCAACCAGTATATTCTTGGCTTACTCCACTGCTACCACCTTCCCTAACAAATAATTTTTAAGTTCTCAAACACTGTCTCTGACCAACACACAAGACTGCTCTCAGCTATGATTTCCATCAGCACTGCTGCAGGGCTCATTTGCAGTCTTGGCAATGATCCAAACACTTAACTTGCATGTTTTCCCATTTATGTGGAGCAAACAGGAAGACAGCAGGCTCCTCTTTTAAATTACTGGATGAAAAATGGGATTAAAACCAACCAAACAAAACCAAACTTAATGATTCAGATCCACTGAAAACACTGAGTCTCCAGATAGGATATCCCCATAGGCTGCTTAACTACATATGACACTAACTCAAACAATCTGTATTTTAAAAAATTAAAGAAAAGAAAGATAGAGGCTTTCTTGGGCAATGACATTTTGTTCTTGCAACCACTGGTAGGGAAAGCAAAAACAAAGCTACAAAGCAGTTCCTAATAATTAGAAAGCAATTCCAGTAAAAAAACAAAATTGAAAATCAGCTTTTACTGATTGGCATGGACTCTAAAACACATTTTGTGGGGTTTTGTTTGGGGGTTTTTTTTGTTGTTTTGTTTGGGTTTTTTGGGGGTTTTTTGGGTCTTCTTGTTTTTGTTTTTAAAGAAGGAATTTACATTACTGTAGTAATAGTTTCAAAGTCACACAACTTCCAAGATTTTTTAATTGGCTTGCATTATCTTGTAAATGCCTGATGCCTGATGAGATCACATTTTCATAAATGGTTTATTCATAATGAAAGTATTTATTTTAATTATTGTTAAAGCTCTGACCGTCATGGAACAAGAAATATAATTCCTACTCCCTGGAGTCCTAGGATACAGTCCCAAATATAGTATAAGAGCACGCACATGGGTAGTTTTCACAATAAGTACAAGCAAAACCAAAATACTCTGCTTCTGTTGCCACAATGAAGGTCAATTGAAACAAAATGTCAGGATTTCTAGTACAATGTAATTATACTGACATTACAACCTCTACCCATCCTGTGCCATGTGCTCTAGGATGACCCTGCTTGAGCAGGGAGACTGGAACAGATGACCACTGTGGTCCCTTCCAACCTTACCCGTTGTGTGATTCTGTGTGATTCTATACTTTAAGAGAGAGTATTCCAGGCCAGGTTGGATGGGGCTTTGAAACAACCTGGTCTAGTGGAAGGTGTCCCCGTCCATGGCAGGGGTATTGGAACTAGATGAACTCTAAGGTCCCTTTCAACCCAAACCATTCTATGACCTCTTGAAGAAGAAAAAAGAAGGCATGTTTTTAGGTTGCTAGCACTGCTAGCCAAGTTCCTCAAGTGCTTACTGATATCTGTAGTACAAGGCAATTCTCACACTGAAGAGCTTACGATGGAGGCACATCTTACCCAGTGTAGGAGAAAGCAAGCAGTACCCCCAAAAAAGGGAGAAAAGGTTCAAAACTTTATAATTTACAAACAAAACAATTTTGCAGCCACCTCTAATCCCTTCGTGGGATTTGTAAAAGAAGGCTTTCCTGACCTACTTTACTTGCAGGCTTGTAAACTTGGATGCAATGTGTGCTCAGATGACTCTCAAATCCTGGCCCTTGGACGAAAACCCTGACAGAAGACATGGAATGACAACCCTTTATCTCATTCAGTAGTTTGACATTTAAAGTCATCCAGTATTTCTGCAAAATAGTTTGGACAGGAGGTGTCCTCCTATTTGTCAGAATAACTGGTAACCTGCTCATGTCGCACTCTTTGGCCTTGAAGGAAAGCAAGGGCAAGAGAAACAAAGTGCATTAATGAAGTCATGTACACTGTGTCACCATGTGTCACTGTACCAAACAGCAGATTTTAATTATGAAGAGAGAGGAGAGTGGGTCTGCTATGAATTAGTAAACCCATAAATGGGTTATGAATTCATAATGCATAAAGGCATTATGAATGCACCAGGGATTCAGACATAAGGACTGTATCTGGTACAGGAGCACCTCACACATCATCAGTAATGACATGCTGAGTGCTCCGAGAGACAATGCCCATTTAGCTCACTGGATTAAAACAGAACTGCTGCTGAACACTTTTTATGGTAGTATGAAACCAAGTGAAACTTCTGCTTATGTAGCACAGTTGTAGAAGGTAAAGAAATTATTCAAAGCTTAATAGATACAGGGGCTTTTATCTTTAGAATTTTAACAATTAAATGCAGGGAAAAATAAAGGCTGACTAGCATTACTAGGATGACACTTCCCCCTTCACAAGTTACATCCTAATTAGGTAGACTGCATTACTTTACAAATATAATATTCAAATCTGAGTAAAACAAAAGTGAAAAAGGACAAATACCAAACTGAAAAACACCAACAAAAAGTTTAAAGAGTTCTTAAATAAAAATTAAGTTTCATGCATCAATTACCAAAATGATTCAAAAGGATGTCAACACATGGATGTAAGGAGAACCAGAGCTGTCAAGGAAAAAAAAGAACTGGTATCTCCCCTGGGTGGAAAATTTTGACATTTATTCTTGCCAACGAGAATTTTTGGGGTGCGAGAAAGGGAAGATAACTCCCTTGCTCTCAGATAATGCAAAACTATAACAGGGAAATGTTCTGCATGGTAATGTACTTTACAACAGCTGTTTCAAGTCACTAGATTAATTGGCAAGAAGTTAGCCTGAAGACAACCTAAGAAGTGGTGTTCCACAGGCTGTCTGGCTTGTCAGAGGATTTCACCCTATCCCAGACCATATACTGACCTGCATCCAGGAACGTGGTATTAAAAAGCCAGATAAGCTTGTTTTGTGGTTGCATCACCAACTGCTATGTCACATCCAGTTTCTGTATCTTTTTCCTCTCTTGAAAGAGACATGAGGAGCTTCAGGGCAGTGGACTCAAGGAACTGGCTGGCAGTGTCAGAACAGCTTATTGGGACACAAGTTCTCTCCTCAGCTTCCCCCAGGACCAGGTGGTGTTAACAGCTATGGTAGCAGCAGCCCTGATCGTGGGATGCCCATAAGCAGAGAGGGTCTAAACTGGGTGCACATGTGCACAGCTGTGGCACACCTGCAGTATGGGTATAATTGCATGCTAAGCTATGGCAAGCAACCCTTTCATGCCACTGTTGTGTGGGCAGTTTGGCTGGCAGAACTTGGCACTGTCACCACCAGTAAGCATTAATGTCAGGCAGCAGGCAAAAGGCTAAAAGGCAATATATGAAAGCTAAACGGTGTCATGGTTTGACCCCGGCCAAATGGCAGGCACCCACAGCAGTTGCTCACTTGTTCCCTCCCCTGCCACAGCTGGGCAGAGGAAAGAAGGAGAAGGGAGAAAAAAAAATTAACACAAGGGTTCATGAGTTAAGAAACCAGGAGAAAACGCTCCAAGGACAAAGCAGGCTCAACTTAAGTTGCAAAGTGAAATTTATTACTACCAGTTAGAAGGAGGGTATGAGAAGTAAAATAAACCTTTAAAAACATCATTTTTAATCCCCACTCCCTCCCTCCCTCCCACCAACAGTGCAAGGGGGTCAGGGTGTGGGGGTTCAGGTCAGTCCATCTCCAGAATCTTCTTCCACTGTTCAGGGAGAAGAGTCCTTCCTCTGCATTGCTGTGGGGTCCCTCCCACAAGAGACAGTTCTCTGTGAACTTCTATGGCATGGGATTACTCATCCATGGAATGCAGTCCTCCAAGGACAAACTGCTCCAGCATGGAAGCAGGGGGCCCCTCTCTCTCCAACTGGGTTTCCCACCTGGACTGCAGTTTCCTCTGACATCCACCCGCTCCAATGTGGTCACCTCCTCCACAAACTGTGGGACTTTATCTCAGTCTCTGTCTCTCACTGGGCTGCACCTGCTACAGCTTCTTTTGGCATCTACTTGCTCTGGCCTGAGCACCTCACCCATGGACTGCAGGTGGATCTCTGCATCCCTCATGGACCCCATGGACTGCAGGGGGGACACCCCACCTCACTATAGGCTCACCATGGCCTGCAGAGGAATTTCAGCTACAGCACCTGGAGCACCTCCTCCTCCTCCTTCTCCACTGCCCTTGGCGTCTCCATGTTGTTTTCTCTCACATGTTCTCACATCCTCCTCCTTCTCTAACTAAAGGCAGCTGCGTGCACACTTTTTTTTATTTTTTTCTTAAATATGTCATCACAGAGGTGTAACCAGCCTTTCTAATTGGCCCAGACATGGCCAGTGGCATGTCTATCATCTTCAGAGCCATCAGAGATTGGCTCTGCTGGAAATGGTGAAGAATTCCAGAAGGAATTCTCACAGGAGCCATCTTTGTGGCCCCCTCCCCACTACTAAAACCACAACACTGGGTTTCTGTATTTGGGGTTGCGATCATGCAGTGTCTTTGCAATTAATTTTCTTAATGGTTAAGTGAACTCCAGGTTCTTGGTATGTGTCTGAGACTAAAAAAAGCCTGTAAGAACTTGTACTTCCACACTAGGCAGGTGTGAAATTACACTTTCCAGAGTTAGGGACTTGCTACCTTTTGGCTGATGCCAATGATTTTGATTATGCCACACCAAAAGTGACAGTTCCAATGTGACAGAATGAGCATGTTCTCTATCTGAAAACACCTCCATAACGTCACAGCTCTGAGACAACTAAAATTTTTGCATTAGAATTTCTTCAGGCAAGAAACTAAGCCTACTTTTCTATCCTGCAAATCTTTCAAGCTGACTGTCTGCTTACACTTTTGAAATTACACATCTGACCAAACCCACAGAGGCTGTTCAGGAATAGAATTCAAGCACAGAAAAGTAGTGAGGAAAAGCCATGGATCCTGGAAAGAGGTTTGATTTTTGAGATACTGCATTCACTACTGACTGCTTTAGGCAGTTCTCATCAAGCATCCATTTGGCCACATTCAGGCCATTGCCATTGTCATTCTTTTGTACCCCTTAAGGAGAAAGCTCAGCTATTTAATTTAAGACTGGTTTCAGCTATAATGACTGGGCACCTAAGAAGCAGGGGAGTTCTTTAATCACAGCACTGAGCATTTACCGTAGTTCTAATTAACTCAGGAAAGGATGAGATTATTTTGAAGGACACAAGGTAGGTCACTCAATCCATTGGCATTAACCTGGTTACTTATAACTAAGCACATGAATAAAATGACTTTTAAAAATAACCAGAAAGAAGTAAAATGAGACAAGCAAATCCAAGAGAGTCTGGATTTGTAGTTGGCCTACATTACAAAAATTTAACTTATGAAAAGGCTAAGCACTAAGAACTCTATCTAGCATATCTCAGCAGGACTGATCCTAGAAAATAATCTTATTTGCATAATATTGTGAAATATAGCTTTACAGAATTGCCTCTTTAACGGAGCAGATGTTAACACACCTCTGAATTATGGACTGGACAAAAATCAGTTATTGCTTATGACAACTCATACCAGGTACCACTGTTAGAAGAACTAATGCACATTCAGGCAAAACTTTCTTCTATAAATTTTCAGCATTTTAAATTTTTTTTCTTATTAATATAAATTTTAAGCCAGTTCTGAATTAAAGCATGCAACTGAAGTTGAATAATTGTTTTTATTTTTACTTTATTCAAAGCATAGTATGTCTCTGCTCAGAAGATGACTGGACTACAATTTATATTGCAAGAGATATTGAAAAATGTTTGCAAGAATGCAGTGCATAAAATATACTGAGAGAAAAAAACCTCTCTTGTTCCCAAATTCTATATTAATTAAAATGCATAGATAAACAGCAAGTATCATCAATTGGGTTGCTGTTTCCCATCCTGATCATGACAGTCTCTCCATTACCACTGAGCAGTTATATTTTTACTGTTGCATCAATGAATTCTTCTTTTTAATGGGCACTGAAATCACTGTCTTTATTTCTACATAAAACTACTATATATGCCGTGCCTCAAAGAGACAGGGAATAACACAGTTTACATATACCTTTAAATCCAAATTGTTTTATTCCTCCATTTGATTTTACAGTTCAAGACAAAGCAGAACAGTTGCAAGTTATATTCTACTAAGCATAGCCACACTGCATGTGGAAAAATAGATTTCATAAACATTTATCTTAAAACAATGAGAAGATATGTATCTGTGAGAGCTTATTACAGTGATCATCTCATTTACTAATATTCAAGAAAATAGTGTAGAATATAATCACCCACAGAGACTGGGATTGTACAGTTGTGTTATGTCAATATTTTGGATCAAACACTTTGGAGCCATGTTTCAAATACATAAGTTGTTCTCTGTCTTGGAAGGTCAAAGACCTGCTCAGCAGCCATGAAGTTCCTGACAAGTTTTCTGAAATAGTTAACCGTAAGTTTTGCTTGGTTGGTCAAGCACAGTCCAGCTTCATTTAATATTTGCACCAGATCAGGACTACCTCCCTGAACCTGTAACAACATGGTTGTACAGAACCAAAAACAGGTCAACTATAATTGTTACAAAAACAAAGGCAAAAAAAAATTGTTGCTAAACTTTCTCTTACTCCCTGTAGACTTTCAATAGTGACCTTCTCAAGTGACTAATTTGACACTAACTGGAGCCCTATCAATTTAATTAGTTATTACAGAATATAAATTAATAAAAATTAGATGACTCTTAGCACTCCGAGAATCACTTTGCAACTTTAAAGCATTATGGTAGCAATCTTCGAAAGAACAGTTGCTAATACCCAACCTAAAGACAGTCTGTCCTTACACAAACTAAGTTTTACCACAGAACTCTAAGTCAGATTTCAGTTCTGCATATATCCAAAATGAAAACTGAAATCACAAAAAGAGCTGTCTACTATTATTACTGGAGAGTTCCCAAATGCTGTATTAATGGATCAGTGAAAAGACAAAGAGAAAAGATTGCCTTGACACAGTAGATTTAGCAAGGGTTCATTAAACCTCATTCACAGATTAAAAAGACTTCTGGCTGACTCCTCACTGAAAGCCTACAGAAGAAAAACCAAATAAATTTGTCCATCAGCAAGAAATACACCTAATCTACTAAAAAATGCAAGTTGGAGTCACCAGGAATAAACTAATCTTTCCCAAATGAAACTGCTGTTCGCCATGGACAATAGATAAATAATGGGAACTAGAAGAGTCTTCCCTCTAAAGCCACTTTGGAAGATTATTTTTTGGTTTCAAAGCAATCCTCAAGTCTATTGAAAAACCAGCACAAGTAAAGTAGCTGCAGCTCAAGTGTGTGAATTCTTCTCAGAGATAACAAGAAACAAAGCTTGGAATCTTCACTGACAGAAACATGGTATATATTCATAACATGTCCAGCATATCATAACACCATTAATTAGAACAGAAATAAAGAACAAGTATTTGAAAAAACATCAAATCCAAAAACCGAAGTTCTTTCACAAGAGGTCATTATTCTCTTTCATGCTTGAAAATTTCTGTTCTGCAAGCTCTAAATTTCTTGGGAAATCTGGGCACAGACTGAACTAATATGCACTGAATTATATGACAAGGCTGTCTCAGTGACTAAAGAAAACAAAAGGATGCAGTAGAAATGGAAATTTTACATGATCAATCATACCTTTGTCCTAAGAGCAACTTGCTTACTTCAGTACCCATTATATTACTGTGTATCTGGTTTATTTGGAGAACTTGCTTCTGTGTGAGGACTCATCTACTAACTTGCAATTCTTCATTAAATATTTTTTGTAGTTATCTGAGAATAATGTTATCATAGTTAGAGAGAAGTACTGCATTATTAAGAAGCTGGTCAACTCAGAAATGAAAGCGACTATAACATGTATGAGAATAAAGGAAAAATAAAAAAAAGTGTTCCTAGTGTTTAGGATTCCTTCCATACTTCCCACTGCCTTAATATTTGGTTTCAGCTGCTTTGGTGCCAGAATTACATTCAAAGCCTAATTCTAGTTCTTCCAGGAGCCTTTGCTGGAGGAATAGCACCTTAGGGTCAGGGTTAGTGGTGAAAAATTACCAAAAACTCAAAGAGAGAAAGTGAAAATCACAGAATTGTTGAGGCTGGAAGGGACTGCAATACAGAGGTTCAGCTATAGATTAGTTTCCTAGTTTCCTTTTCCACTGCTGATCTGACAATATCTGATAATGTTTTTGGCAATACTATATGTGTTCTTCCAAGCAAAGGTCTAACTACACAAAGTAGAAGTACTTCAGCCATTTTAAAAAATCTGAAGCCAGCATTTAAAAGCTGTCAGGGTTTGGGACACTTTTCTTTTTTTGTTTAGCTCTCTGTGTTGGAATTTTTCCCCATTCTACTTGCTGGGGGGGATAATGGGCAAGTGATTAGTTACTGGAAAGCCATAATGGGGGGTGATTAAGATGGGACAAAGAGGTGACTCTGAGATGGGTGCGGCTGGCTAGCCCTTATCTGGACTCTCTGATAGCTGGGATTGTTTCCCCTCAGAGGGGGGCAGGGATACGGGGACTGGGACGAGATAAAAGAGCCAAGCACAGCTGAAGGGCACTCTTCTTCGCTGCTGAACATCCAGAGGAGACAGAGGCTGCTGGAGCTCTAGGGAGGATCTGCCATCACTGCAGGCTTCTGTCTCCAACTGGGTGCTTCTATCCTTGCTCCCCGACTGGCTGTGACCGGGACTCCATCAAAGCTGCGTGTTTTCTACCAACTCTCCATC
>VYZT01041606.1:31109-80221 GCA_013400735.1 Pomatostomus ruficeps | reverse complement strand
GGAGGCTTCTGCCTTCTTTGGCAAATATCTGTCTTTGAAAACCAGGACAAAAGCATTAAGCCAGGGGGAAAAAAAATCAGGATCCCCTGACTCCACAATTGAACTCAAAACTGTATATTAATCTTCAGTCCAGAACATGTCCCCTTTCTGCTGCAGACTATCTATAGCTTGTTAGTCTCAATAAAATGTCCCCACTCCTCAACATGAGATACACCCTTGCATTTCACTCAATTATAACATGGCACCAGGTCACAAACAAAGTTTTTCCCGCTTCTGAGCCAGCCCCACTGCATGATCGTGTTCATCCAAGGAAAGTGCTAAATTACTGCCCCCCTGATTTTTTTCTATATATCTGCAACTGTAGAAATAGAGCAGTGAGTCACTTTGGTATCTCACTGATAAAACACTGCCCTTTGATTAGCGATCAATATATCTCTTCCTTCCTAAATAGATCTTCTAAAGGAAATATAAAAGTATAAATATTTAATTATTCCATTTGAAACTGCAGTTAAGTTATTGATGTATTACAAAACCATCAGCAAGGTACTGTATGATTGTGTGAGTTTTCTCTTCCACTGATACAGCCAGTTGAGCATAGGAAAAACACAAAGTGGTAACACACACATTAGAAGGCTTTTCAGTCTTATAGCAAAGTATGACAACAGCAAATGTGAATACTAAAGTGGCCTTGTGTCAGATACACTGTTCTCTCTAGTCACACTTTCTGAATTATCTGGTTTCTCAGTATCTTTTAATATAAATTAAAGCACCTAAATAACCTCACATTAGTCCTCAGTGTGAAAATACTAATAAATCTCTGCCATGGAACACATCACAGATACAGAGAATACACAGAGTGGGTAGTAACTGAGATATTCTAAAGAAATATTTGGCTCAGCAGTTAAATAACATGCAAGTCTGAATGCAAAATTTATACACCCCAGACAGCTTGCTTTGTTATGTGGGAAATCGAATCCAGTTAGTACACCTGTGTTTGTTACACATGTCCATTCATGTGAAAGAGAAACCACAGTCTTTCCCCCTTCCTCACTGAAAAGACCACTGCCTCTTTTGGGCATAAAAGTGCTGTTGGAGTAAGAATTACCCAGTGCTTAGCTGCAAGAAAAATAAAAAAGGACTTAAGAGAATCACTTCTATTCTGGAAATTCAAGGGAGGAATTTCTCCATGGAACGACTACACGAAACACCTAAGAGGAAGCTGCAATCCCCAGCTGGTATTCAGAAGAAGCAGAGAGCCAAGCCAAGTTTATGCAAAGGTAAGAGGTACCTCACCTAGCATGGAACAGAGAGATAATGTGAGAGGGGAAGGCTTGGGTTCATCTTGACAGTTGCATTTGGGCAGTATAAATCTTCCTTGGCTGCCCAGGATGCACTCCAGCACAGTCCCCAGCACTGGGCTTTAAGTCTGAATGCTGTCAGAGCGCTGGTTTTGTGATCCTCCAGTCTGGCAATCTGCAGAGCATTCCAAGACACTCACCCTTTTAAAAATCAGGAGGATTTGGTACCTAGCCATAAATTAGTCAATGCCCTTCCATTTTTACAACAGTGGCCTCAACTGTTTGCTTTTTTCAGTGCCAGAAGAGATCCAACTATCACTCCTCTCCATTTATTTACAGCAACCATTACAACTACTCATTTCATTCCTGTCTAGGGATGCTCCTTTACAATAATATTTGACAGGCTCCAAAAGTGTGTGAAGCAAGGCAACTAACTGTCCTTACACCTGTTTCCTGTGTTCTTCCTTTCACTGCAAATTCCAACATGCAGTCATCTGAATGTAAAAAGCTTTACAGAATGCTCTCCTCAGCTAATCAAATCCCTTCATACTCTATCTGTAATACAGGTAGGTCACAACAAACCATTAACATAAATATTCAAAACATTTTTTGTATAGGATGTGAAGTGTCTACTTCTGGTATACCCTTACTGGGAACAGCAGGAGATATTTTGGATAGGATTAAAAAAAACCCCTCAAACACATTTAAGTGATTTAGGAGCTTACATAGCAGCAACTTGCAGTGAATTCTGTACTCCTGCATGTCTACTTTCACACTGATTTTGCATGACTAAAAGCTTTTGTGTAATCTTTGATGGTTGCATTCTTAATACCTGGAGACTGGTGCAACTGTGCGGTGAGTCACAAAGAACCAGGCTGGCACCACAGCTGACACAGTTTCACACAAACCTGCTCACACTCAGGAGTGTCTAATATCTATCTGCACCAGATAAAGACATATTTTATCTCCTCCAGATGGAATAACACCGTCTAATGTACAATCATAGGCTGCCTTGAGGACACATTTTAGCAGATCCAGGGATACAAACACATTACTGAGACCAGCTGCTAGAAACCTCCCTCCATCCCCCAAAGGCTTTAGCCATTCATCAGGCCTGGGTTAGCTAACAACATTTTCCAAGTGTTGCAATGGCATCTGTAACCTTCAGGTTACAATATGAAGAGATGTCTATTTGATTTCACTGTCAGGCAAATCTCAGATCTAATGTGTCTGAGTTTTAACTGTCCTGACTACAATATGGTTTGGCCCTCTGGTCTCTTGTAATATTTAAATGAAAATAAAATTTTGCTTTGTTCTCAGAAGGTAAAGTTGAAGTTGTAGCCTGATTTTTACCATACACACATTTTGCTAAGGAAAGGATTTGCACATCAAAATTTTACTCAGTGAAATTAAGACTACATTCCCTTTTCTCTTTTGTGCTTAAACTGGAGCTGAACATGTTTTTCTAAAAAAAAAAAAAAAAAAACAGCATATATAAATACAAGGTTTTGGCTTGCATTTTCTGTGGTTTGATGTTTTGAAATTATTGGGGTTTTTTTTTGCTTCTCACATGTCAAGACAACTTGAGAAGATATTTATTCAGAACTGTAGCAAAACACAGTGTTCACATTCTTCTTAGTGTGGGGGCTTTGCCTTGCAGATGCACATTAAGGCTTTCACAGAAACTGTGCAAACAGATTCTGAATCTTTAACACTCAAGAATGTAAAAAAAGGAACTTGCAAAAAATGACTGCATTCCAAGAGGGACCTGTTGGATCAGTACTGCAACTACTTAACTCTTCCCTTTTCCCTCTGTAGAGACAAAAGAGGCAGGAAGGAGGCATGCTGGGTTAGGAATGCAGATCAGGGTGTCCTCAGTTAAGCCTGGGGCAGAAGCCTGCTCCCATAAAACAGGTAACAGTCTACACAAATACTACTCCCTTTTTTTATTGCTAGGTTCACCCCTCTGCGCTTTCTGACACTGTGTGAATATTCCACCCAGGTGGTCACCTCCAGTGGTAAAGAGTATGGCCAGTACAGAGCAGTTTTGGAGTGGAGAACACATATTCATTAGACCAAAGATGTCACATGGAAGAAACGAAACAACTAATCTATGCACTTAGAAAGACAGGATGGTCAAGGACTAGATCCAATCAGTA
This sequence comes from Pomatostomus ruficeps, assembly GCA_013400735.1. Taxonomy (NCBI): domain Eukaryota; kingdom Metazoa; phylum Chordata; class Aves; order Passeriformes; family Timaliidae; genus Pomatostomus; species Pomatostomus ruficeps. The sequence goes on along the minus strand of VYZT01041606.1, from coordinate 76,764 downwards.
CTAGGTATAGTGAATGTGCAAAAAGGACCGCCTGGTTTGTTCCAAAATGGTTTACACCAATGATCAGCTATAGCACAACAAACCCTGCAGCACAAAGTTTACACCCAAATGTCTGAAAACTGTCCACCACCATCTTGCTTTGTATGAGTAACGCAGGTATTGCCAATACTGATATAAAAAAGTGACTTCTAAGTCATACAACCAAAATGATCACAGGGCAAGGAATTTTGGTATCACCTGCCCTCCAAAACAGTACCTCCCAGCAGCTGAGCTTCCCAGCAGGAGAATGCTAGAGTATTTCTAAAAATGGAAGTTCTGACACAGTATACAAAACAATAATTTCCCTTATGCATGGGTCCAGGCACATTTTGGTGCCTAAACAAATCATGCCCCATCATTAACATTTTACAAAGAGAAAATCTAGCTAACAAATTACAAAGCACATATGCACACACAATACAAAATTACAAGTGTGCATAGCCCACCTCATGCCCATCAAAGCTCAATAACAAACTTCCAAATCTACAAGTCATTTATCTGTGCCCTCCCATGGAGGAAACTGATTGTCCTGCTTAAGTTTGCTAAAACTGGAACCACCAGTATTCTGACTCTTAATGTAAACTATCTCCTATTTAATCCAAGAAAACACAAAATAGAAATGAAAACAACAGACATCTGCCAGCAGGAAAGGGAACCAAATATTGTCCTAAAATGAAGATTTTCAAGGCAACAGCTAATTTATTTTCTAACCCCAGCATTCAGTCACTCAGCCTCTGTTGCAAGCACTGATGTGTGTGAAACACGAACCTTCATCACTTCTACTTGCAGGTCTTCATTGAGCAAAGGAGTCACTTTGACAGCATTCAGCATCTGATTAAGCAACTGTTTCTCATCTGAGTCTGTTTCCACGGATACAAACCTCTCATCAGACAGCAGCTTCTGCAGAGAGAAAATGGCAATGTGCATGTTGAGACAAAATCTGGCTCTGTAAAGTACTGCACCTAAACCTATTACAGCTTGGTACTAGGGTGGTTGGGCTTTCTGTGTAAAAGTTTCAAACTAATCCAATAACACAAAATATAAGAAAAACAGCAAAACTGGGAGATCTGTGTCATGTCAGCTGCCATTCCCGTGCCATCTTTCCCCATCCCACTTCTCCAGTGTCCAGAAGAAAGCAGACATCAGTAACTGACAAATCACTTCAAATAATATCCTCAGCAAAACCCCTCAGTATTTTAGAAGCTGGAAGAGACTGGAACCTTTGTAGCCCCCCAGACTCTCAGAGCAACAAAAACAAATTAAAAAAAACCCACTCAGGCTAGTATCCTGGCATTAAACTAGTGCTATCAGATCCCCTGCCCAACAGGAGACAGTCATGTATTGTCCCAGTTACTCCCACAGCGTACTGAGCACAAGTGCTGTGGAGGTGGCACTTCTGGTCACTGACAAGATGTGTTTTGTGTCATTCAGAAGTTGACTATTAATGGATACAGTCAAATCCTCAGACAAAGAGTACAGTTAATAAGTGACTAACACAAACACACACAGAAACCAACCCAAGCTGAGGTGAAACCAAAACTTCTTGCCCTGCCATTGGGTTGTTAAACTGAATTCAATACAGATGGACTGAACTTCAGACTGAATATTTCAGACTGATCAGATTTACTTTGCCCAGTACCTCAGAAACTGTCTCCCAACATCATCAATGGCACTATTTCCTTGGAGTTCTACTAGAAATGCCTCTTCCATATAGTCTATAACCACCTTCACGGGTGTCTCTTATTAGTGGCAGGGATACTGCAATCGATGTACCCACACAAGTCTTTTCCCAGATCCTATCTTCTCAAAAGATCCCACAGCAGAGCAAAACTAGCTTGTCTTAGATTCCAGGAACACAAACTTGCTCCGTCCTAGTAAAAATTTGAGCAGCCCACTTCCCCCTGTACAGTCTGCATCATTTTTGCACTGATGTTCCTCCTCAGCTTCAACCCTGTAACACATTTCACTGGTTCACTCCTACTTCTTGTTTTTTATGCTTGTACTGGTTTTGGCTGGGATAGTGTTAATTTTCTTCATAAGAGCTCACAGAGTACTGTGTTTTGGATATGTGACCAAAACAGCACTGATAACACACCCACGCTTTGCTATTGCTGAGCAGAGCTTACACAGCATCAAGGCTGCCTGTTTCTCAGACTGGTTCCCAGCAAGTCGGCTGGGGGTGCAGAAGAGTTTGACAGGGAACACAGCTGGGACAGCTGACCCCAGTGTGACCAAAGGGGTATCCCAAACCATATGACACTGTGCTCAGCAAGGGCAAAGAGGAAGTGGAGGGGACAGAGACATTCAGAGTTAAGGCATTTGTCTTCCAACATAAGTGTTACACATGATGGAGCCCTGCGTCCCTAGAGATGGCTGGACACTTGCTGCTCCATGGGAAGTGGTGAATCAATTCCACATATTCTTTTACTTGTACACACAGCTTTGCTTTCCCTATTAAACTATGTCTTAGCCCAAAATTTTTCTCACTTTTATCCTTTTGGTTCTCTCTCCCATACCTCTGAGAGGGAAGGAGTGAATGGGTAAAGCTGAACTGCCAGGGTTTAATTCAAAATGTTTTAAAGCATTTCCCACATACCAGAATATCAATTGTTTTAGCACTGTACAGCCTGATGAAACTTAACTCAATCTGCAATGAAAATAATGGGGTTTTCTATATAAAGAAGGTTTAGTTCAGTATGGGAGATATGGAGCTGTTGGAGAGAGTCCAGGGAAGGTCTGCTAAGATGACAAAGGGACTGAGAGCGTCTCTCTCATGAGGAAAGGCTAAGAACTGGGACTGTTTAGATTGGAGAAGAGGAGGCTCAGGGTCTCATCACCATATACAAATATCTGAAGAGCATTTGCAAACAGAACAGACAGGAACTTTGCGGTGGTGCCCACTGACAGGACAAGAAGCTGTGGGCACAAACTGAAACACAGAAAGTTTCCTCTGAACACCAGGAAAAAATTTCCTGTAAGGGTGATCAAGTATAGGTTGTCCAGAGAAGTTGTGGTGTCTCCACCCCTGGAGGCACCTCTTTTCCAGTCTAAACAGTCCCAGCTCTCAGTGCTTCCTCATAAGAGAGATGCTCCAATCCCTTTGTTATCTTAGCAGCCCTTCCCTTCTACAACCACACTGTGCCCCAGTATGGGGCATGCTCTAACCAAGTGTCTGACACCTCATATGCTGGAATAAGTGAATTTGAATGATCCACTTACATCCTTATATTCCCAGAACAACTTCATTCTTGCCCTTCAGGGGAAAAATTTCTTTTTGGAAAATGGATTTTACACTCCAGCAGTGTGCCAGCTTTTTCCACAACTAGCATCCCCCTAGTGATAAGTATTTACTGATTTGTACTCATTTGTCCAATTAAGAGAACAGTAAGCTGCTTTAGTTTTTATACTGTCAAACCCAGGCGTATCTTTTTGTTGTTTGTCCTGCACTGCTGTTTTCTTTTGCAATTTCATAGACCTTCAAATCAGATGCTGTTTCTACTGTTTTCAGTGTAGAAAAAACCCAGAAAAGTGCCTACACATAAAGAACACAGCTCCCAGATCCTTTATTAACCTCTCCATCTTCCAAGCACTGTCCTCTCTTCTAATCAAAGAAAAAAACAAGTCTCAGCTTAATTTCTAAAATGCTTAGCAGTGGCAAACTTTCTGGGATTAGCACAGGGCCCATCTACATTTCACTGGTGAAATTCAGGAACTCCCACTTATCTGTAAAACATTTTTAGCTTCTACAAAATCACCAGCCTTTACTTGCATCCTAACTTCTGAATACTGTTACAGAAACACGAACATTCTTGTTAGGTTCACCCAAGGACAGACACTTTTTCTGTTGTATTTTTCAAAAGAAAAGCCTAGATTTTCTTGACATCCACTGCCTGCCACACTCCCACTCTAAAACCATACCTGCATCCCTGCTAGAGCCTGTTGGGCCAGTTTCATGCTCTTCGATTCCAGAGCAAGTTGAAGAGGAAGGAGACACTTCTCCCTGGGGGAGGGGGGGAAAAAAAAAAATAGTGAGAGGGAACAATGCAACCAAAATAAAACTGGTATTCAAGTAACATTCCAGAAGGGCTGTATTAGTTTCACAAAGATCAAGCTTGCATACAGTAGTCAAAGATAATTTCACAATTCAGTGAAACAGCTTTACCCTCTAAAGAAAGCTGGCATATTTCTTCACACACTGTTAAGAATGGCCTTTTAATAGAAATTTCACAAAATACTTCACAACTATTAGCCTTCTGTGTGCATGCATGAATGTGCAAAGCATAAAAAAGGGACTGATTCACAACTCACTAGTGGTCTTTCAACCAGCATGTTGAGCACTACACTTCAGTCACTTACCTTTTGTTTAATATTCAAGTTTCCAGAAAAGTAGTTTCATAATCCACTTTCTATTGGTTGATTTTTAGTCTATGGCCTCCTCTGCTGTACAATGTGCTCTAGCATGTTAGCTCCCTCCAACTATAAACAGTATAGACTAAAGCAAATGAACACTGATTTTAGTTTACACTTGAATTAGCAGGTGCTACAACTATGATTTAGCTGTACTATGATTACAGAATAACACAATTTTAATATTAATATAAATTATTAAATGGGATATTATTTTAGATGCTTTTGATTCAGTGCTTGGATACTGAACTTATTTAATTAGGTGACCAAATCAAACAGTGCCCAGAGCTGTGACTTCTCTCTTTACTCCTTACTCCATATCAAAGAAGGGCTGCAGCATCTGATGAACACCTACCAACCACAAGCCCTTTAGGCAAATCCTGCTAGTTGGCAGGAAACAGATTCCTGAGCAGAGATACTTAGCCCATGTCCAACTGCAGTTTCCTGAAGGTTTGCACTTCATTAGGTTACATACCGTAATAGGCACTTACCCGTTCATAGAGCCTATTTTTTGCATTTGTGTAGACATATTTGCTTATAGCAAACCATTTGTGCAAGTCCTTAAGGGTCTCAGTACTCCAACTGTCTGCATTCCACCCTAAGGAGCCCTTTTGGAATCACATTAATTTCCTCCCCATAGAGACAAATGTGGGCAAGCTAAGAAGCTAACAACTACGTGAGTCTCTTTTTACCCAACTGGAAATCAATAATCCTTCCTTCACAACTAGCTAAGGAGAAGCCCTAGGCTAGAGAAATAGTGATTACTGGAGTTTCAGAGGCATTGTCAAAGCTACCTAAAGTCAGGCACAGTCTGCCCATAACCTACCAGCCTCTATCTAAAACTGGTGGGATTTTTTAAAAGAATGTAAATGAAGATTACTGAACACTGGCTATTTACCTTTGGGGAACCTAGCTTGTAACTTATCCAGTGGATCCTGCTTGCAGAGGGGACTGATTTTCCACTCTGAAAATCAACTCTCTTTTGGGTTTGTTCAGTTACTATTCCTTTCTCTCCACCTTTCCCCCAAAACCCCAAGAGGCACAAATCTTCTATTTGCTCTTTGAAATGCAACCCCTTCCTTTAATGATAAATTAAAGACTTGAGAGGTACAAGCACGGCCTAGTTAAGCAATATAGCAAGCTTCTGTACTTGGCAAAGATTCTTAAGAATCAGCAAGTCTTTTAATTTTACCTTCTTCACAGGTTATGGGAACTTGTAGAAGGCCACTTAGCATAACACTACAAGAAGCTTTTTAAAAGAAACATGAATTCTAAAGAACTTAAAGGAGGCTACACATATATCTTAAAATAGGTTTCTAACTAAAACCTACCCATTTGTTCCATTTAGGATATTCTGAGAAACAGGCAGGCACAAAGCACAAATTTCTCAGAATCTCCTTTCTTGAATGTTTCTGGAATCAATTTAAATAGAAGGACTCTTGAAACCTGTGAACATAGTATCTAAAACTACAGAATATCTAGGAAATATTTCCTCATAATAGTGCCATATGATCCAGATTTACAGAAGCTGCCAAAACGTCTACTCCATGGTTTGGACAGCAATCTTCTAGCCAGTACAGAGCTGGTTATCACCTATGTATCCAATACCAGTTTTTCCTGGATCCAGGAACATACACAGCACGCAGGTAGAGTGTGATAGTGAGGTGCCACAGCAATACATCTCTAATCCAGAAAGCACCTTTACGTGCTTTTACATTGTGACTTTGTTATACTCCTTCTTTCAAGGAAGTTTTCACTATCGCCCTCTGGGGGAGAACTCATATTTGAGATCAGCAGATCAACAGGTGCCAAAACAAGGTATCTGTGCATTAACTGGTACTCAATCAGCCAGACACAGACAGGACGAAAAGAAGAAAAAGAAATTACTACAGTGTGCACTACTAACTGAAGGATGCTAAAAGCTGGTGGTTATTTAGACCTGCATCTCTTCTGGGCAGAACACCACATGTTTTTTTAGACTTTCTACAGATTTTTGCAACAATATATAAACATTTTGGGTATTATTAATATGGAATGAACTTGTTCTCCCATTAAAGTGGATGAAGACTGGGAGGAGAGGGGAAAATGAAGAAAGTCATGAGTCACTGGAGTGGATCCAGTTCAGTTTCATGATTATGAAGACAGGTGGGAGCTCCTGTGGCTTATGTGTAGCTACCCCGCACATCAGCATGTTGCCTGCCATCTGTCATCACATACTGCAATGAGCAGAGAACAATGAGACCTTTGAGATATGTTCCAAAAAGAAGAGCAAAAAATGACAAACAGGAGGATGGAAATTAGAACAGATTAAATTACCTGAACTTCCCATCCCTGCTAAAAATGTTTAACTGAAAATCTAATTAAGGCTGCTGCACACTGTGTTTCCACTGTATTCTTAGAGAAAATGAATTGCCATTGTGTCATATCCTGTTCTTGTTACACATTCAGTCAACTAAACCTTTAGCGTTTCCACGCTACAGCTATAAAACACCTGCAGAGGTATCTTAAAATGTTTGATTAGCTTGAACACCTTCCACACTTCAGTTCAACCTGCCATTTAAATGCATCATCTGATAGCATGAGAACACGAAGGACACAACAGATAATCCTCACGCAGAACTGGAAAGATTGATGTAAATTAACACAGTCAGTCCCTTCTAAGGTCTTAAAGAACTGGGTTCAAGAGGGAATGCAGACCAGAATTAGCTCAATGGATTTGAGTGCAATGAAGTAAGGGAATGAGATTTCCTCTTATACCTTGCAGCTCTTTTATAATTCCACCCTGTTTTGAGCAGTCCTCCACCACAGGATCTCACTGCTCACTGCACCATCTGCAGTTCTGTACTGTTAAGTGACAATTCATCCAGGTTTTGTAGTGCTACACATGTAAGACATTTTACATAAGTGATGTTCTCAGAATAAAATAGTGCACAACAATATACTTCAAAACATGTTTAAGAACATTCTCCATTTACATAATGTACAGAAAGTACTTTCAGGTTGTAACTCTTAAGTATCCATACTGTTGCATGCCGGCGTGGACATACACAAACATAAGAGTTTGAGGCACAAATACCAACTCAGCCCTGACTGAAACAAATCAAGTACAACACAGAGGGAGAATGAAAGGAAGGGAACACCTTTGACTTGGAAGAGGAGAAGATACCTGCCAGGGCAAGTGCAAAGCTCCGTGACAGAACCAAGTGCATAATCCAGTCTCCCAGAGCACACAGGCTGTCCCTCCTGAGCTCCCCCACTCCATGACTATCAACTTTGCCAACTGCAGAATGAGTTATGAGAACATACACTGCCTTTGTATTCAGCACGCTAGGTTACAATGACCTTTCTAGTTGTCTGAGCTTGCTGTGGCTTGTCAACCTACCTCTTTCCCTGCAGGTCTGGAATAAGGAATGCTATGACAGGTCAGTCAAAACAGACTGCCAGAAAGGTCAGAGCAAGACAAATTACTATTGTAAGTAGAGAGATCATAAAAATCCTTCTATTCTCATTGTAATGACAAAAAAGCCTTTAGTGAGAAAAGAATAATGGCTCATTAATTCACTCTCATGATAAAAACTAATGAAGATAGCAAATTACCTAATCTTAACTCGTTGTTGTTAGTGCCTGGAACACAGTCTCACAGCCCACCTTCCCCTCCTTGACTTAGGGAAAGGGGCATAATTAATGAAGCATTTTTCCTTTCATGCAAATGGTGATAATCATATTATTTTTAATCCCATTTTTGAAAATTAAAGATTAAAAATAAGACAGCTCTTTCCATTATTTTCCTGCTGAATATTACGTAGAAGAAGCAAAATTCAGAACCTCAAGGCCTTATCAGTATGGAGTTTGCATTCCATAGAATAATTCACAGCTCAGTCAGAGAATAGGTAAGAATTTGATTCACCACTGTTGCCATTTTCTGATACATTGTTTATTAGGCATGATAAGAGTCACAGCCGAAGTCTGACATTTTTTAGTCAGAGTAACTGACGATTGAAAAGATTTTCTGTGTCTTGGCTGCTTAAAATGAACAGAGTAGCACAGTGTAATATTATTAGCATCACTTACTCAAGCAGAAGAGTTGGCCCATGATGAGAAAATAAATGGTAGGAACGAATTCTCAGAATTCTGCAAGTACCCACAGCTGTTACCCTTAAGTAAAACAAACAGAAGCAAATACTGTCCTCACACAAAAAGGGATGATTTAATTTACATAAAACAAAATCTAGTATCATATATATGAACACACGTACGTATAAAAGTAGAAACATAAATCTTTTTTCCTGTGCTAGTTTAGAGATTATTGATAGAAGATTCTACCAACAACTTTAGGGTTCATAATGGAAGTATTTAAAACCTGGATGAGGAACAGGGAATAAATGCATCATTTTTCAAGTAACAGCCTTCAAGAATAAGGAAGATTTTAAGTCCTTGCTCACATTCTAGAGAGATGATTACTGCAGAAATATGATCACCCCACTTATAAAGAGAATTGCAGTCAAGCTCAGTAAGAGGTTTAGAGTCCACATTATATAAATACAGGGCAAATTCTCCCACCTTCCATAATGCAGGAAGTCAAACCAGATGATTACAACAAACCCCTCCAGCACCAAAATTTGCACCTCTGTGAAAGTACAGGTTTGTCAATAGTACTTGGAGACATAGTAGAGCAACAGGATAAAAGACAAAATCTGAAGCCTTCCAGTTAGAACTCCAGTTTTCCTTTTCAAGAAAAAGTAAAACAACAAATTATCTTTATGACACTGTGCCACTACAAGATGATCATGCACCGTTAGACAACTTTGGCACTACAGTGCTACATAAGAATGAACAAGCACTCGGTGTTGCAGCTTACAGGTGCTGAAAAAAGAACAGCTGGGAGACTGTTGCCATACTCTGTAGATATAAATACTGACTTGCATCAACAGGGCCAGGATTTTACTCCAGTTACTCACAAGCATAGAGACACTTGTAAGCATGTTTCCCATGCCACGAGATTTGCCTCATATATTTGCATGTATCAGGTGAGCTTCCACCTTTACTAATAACTAAAGAAATCGTTAATTTCTGGCTGAAGGCATTTTCATTTTTCTGTCTCACCACTTGCTGCTTATTTTTTTAAAAAAATCTTATTCTTTTCCTTCCTACAGAGCACAAAACTCTTTGCTTTTATCCAGTTACAATGGAAAGGCTTCTTCTCCTCTGACTTAAGGTTAATGCTCCATTTCTTTCCATATCCAATTCTCTCACCTCAGCTGCTGACATCAGCTCTCTCTTAGAGTTCCACCCAATTCAGTATTTAATTTTTCCTTCCTCTTTTTTCATGTGTTCCCTCTTCAATCCTTCGGCTTTTCAAACCAAGACACAAAGTCTTCATCCAACAGTTAAATAAGCCTGCCTTTGCAGGGAAATATTAATTGCTTATCAGAGGATGTTTAATGCCATGGGGGAAAGAAAGTGAAGAATAATGCCTAAATGTAATTTCACATATTTTGTTAGATAGAACATTAATATTTTTTTTTCAACCTGGAATCTTGAATGAGATTGCAATTTAAAACTGCTTGGTATTAAAGAAGTGACATTATTGTATTTCTAATCTTTTTTATTTACATCCTTTCCAAGATAAATGAATTTGCCACTACAGAAGCAGCATAGCTCTACTCATGGGAAAGGCAATGTGAACAATTTAATCTGCCAGCCAACCCAATGCAGCCAAGACCACAAAATTCATACAATCATAATTAAGTAGCTCAGCACAGTCACTCAGCTGGAGAGTACTTCTGAGGTCATTTGCCTCCTTGCCATACTTGCTAATAACATCTTGATTTTAACAGAAACACAAAGTTCCTAGATAGGAGCCTGACACTGTTGTCAAGATGAAAACAAAACAGAACAAAAAAACCCCACAAGCACAAGGCGTACCTTTACTTGAGAGGAGAGGAAAAGAGACAGCAAAAGATTCTGCACAATATTAAAGTAAGGTGGAAAAGGCCAAAATAATAATCAGATGCTTCCAGCCGCCAAAGCTCTAGTGTAATCGCTCTCTGATATGTTATCACTTCTTTCCCTAGAACATCCACCCCAACAGATATTTTCCCTTTGTGCACAAGGTATCCTAGTCACTTACAAACTCTGCTCTAAAGGAACTTGCTGACACATGTAAACCTTACCAGGTCTTAATTATAAAGCAATATGTATCCTGTAGATTATTTTGTTGATTATAATTTGAAGTAGAGTATGAAGGTGAGGTGACAAGCTGGACTTGCTCAGCCTACAATTTTGAAAGCTTATCAAATTGTCCCATGAAACCTCTCTTCCCTATATTTGATAAGTCAGGAAGGGAAGCTAAGGATTTGTTTAGTGAAAGCATTTTTGTTTCAAAATTTAAATACACTGAAAATAGCAAATAAAATGTCTTCTGAGAATTAAGCTTCCATCAGGAGAAGTTTTACAATGCTGGGAGAAGGTAGGGCTGGGGAACGGAAAGCAAGACACAGAGGTACTATCGAATGGACATCCTGTGAATTACTTTATTCTCTCTACTACAGCTGTGAGTTACAGAGGTCAGATGAAGAAATGGGAGAATGAGGTATATTTCTGGTCGTTACTAGTTACATTTTGAAGGTCAATGCTGTAATCTGCAATGCCATTCAACTTTCCAGCAGTTTAGTGCTAAATCTTGACAGACCTAAGGGATGGTTGCTAAAAATATCCCCATGTTTGCAATGCATTACGTAATTTTATACTCACTGCATTTAAGCTATTCAATTTCTTAAGCAAACAAATATTCAAGGAAATGAAAAGTAGTGAATTTCCTGCAGCTTTGTTACTTTTCATGGAATGTAAATAAAGGATATGTGAGAAAAGACTTTCATTATTCACACTGACCCCTTCATTTTCAAAACAAAGAAAAGTCATGACTTGCACAGGATTACACAAAAACCAGAGCAGAGTAAAGCATCATTTAGCAGGAAAACAGTCCTCTCAGTTTCAGTGCCACTCCTCTTCTTGCCCCCAACCATATTTCATTCTCTAAGGTAATTATCAAAAACCTCATGATGGTCTCATTTTCTTCTCTTCTGCATGCACTGAAAATGATCAAATGTTTAAAACAAACATACACACTCCTATCCCATTATCATCCTTAGACCCTTAGGGCAATATTTCAGTTGCATTTGTTGTTAGAAGTCAGAGAAAGAGGTAAAACTATGGCTCCCCTCATCCTCAGCCCCATCCAGCTGCTCCCCACTCTCACTCTACCAGTTCCCATGAAGAAAATCAACTTTAGCCCAGTCAAGACTAGTTCACTGTAGGCTTTTGTCACAAAAGTAGAAAGAATTTTTAGGAGAGTCTATAAAAGGAACAAAGACACAAGACAGTGGTGAATGGTTCACTAATACAAAGAACATCAGGAAGGGCAGAAAGCTAGTTTCAGAAAGAGCAAGCACTGCCCTTTAAAAAAAACCACCACTAAAACCAAACAAAAAAACCTCACTCAAACACATAAGTAAGAGTAACAGAAACCATGCACCTTTTTCTGTAACATCTTGCTCAATGCATTAAAGAGTCATAACCCCGGCTAACAGGTTTTCAGGGACTCCTAGACCTAGAGGCCTTCCAACACATTTGGAATCTTGTCTTGACAGCAAGAATTCAGACATGCTTGATGGAAACTGACCCTACATATCCCTTTCCTCTCCAACACTACCGTCTTTTGGGGTCCCAGAACAGATGCAAAGTTTCGCTGAGATAAAAATACCTGCCCATTAGACAAGAAATAGGGCCACTTACACATCCCAGATTAAACATGCAGATTGATCCAAATACTGTATCAGTGCCGCATTGCCTTTCTAAACATTAATTTCTTTCCCTCATGACTCAACATTAGAACTGGGAGTGTAACATTTTAAATCAAGACCAGTGCATGTATACTATCCAAAACACCAAACGGACTACATAAGTACCCCCAAAAGTCTGGATCCAGGCTGTAAACTGCCAACATGGGAGATGCAGGGCAGTAATCCACACTGTCACTAGAATCTCTTCTTGGCCAGCTGCCTGCCAGGGAACTCATAATTTCTGAATGCCAGATAGTGACCATGTAATGGGTGAGCAGGATGAATCACATCCAGCAGATGCATCCAGGAAGAAAGCACTGGAGCACCTAATGCCAGATGGTTGTGGCAGCCAGAGCAGAAAACAAACTGTTTTTTAAAAAAAGAAAAAGTAAAATAGAGAGAGAGATGCTAAAACCAACCCCCAGAAAAAACCCTCAGAGACAACAACTCCTCCCTCCCCACTCCTTCCTTCTGTTCAGGGGATCTGCTATGTATGCATCAGCTTTACTATCCACTCTCTCCCAGTAGAAAGAAACTCACAGAAAATATGAACAAAATTAAGAGATAGAAGAAGACAAAAACAGTGAAATCATAAACTTTTCTTCACAATAGAGAAGGCGAAATGCATCCCAAGACTCAAGATTCTGTAAGTGAATGAATTATCTGCAAAGCTAAGTGGATTGAAAGTCTCTATAGCACTGGCTGTTTGGTGATGATCAGACCACAATTACTGCTTTTATTATTTGTTGAGCACACATGTAAGGTAAAATGAGTGAACATGTTGTTTTATCTAAGAGATTATAAACTGCATTATTCTCAATAAATATGTCAGATGCAAATCTAGAGATACTACAACAAGAAAAGAGAGTAGAACTACCCCTTTCATCCCCCAAGGTCTATGGCTATTGAAAAAGTTCACAAACTGCCCTCCAAAGTTAGCACCAACATGATTAGTACTGGGACACAAACAGGAAGAGACAGAACTGGACATGAGCTGGTTATTACACAGCACCCTGCTCACCACTGACTTCTGACCTTCCAGGTGTAATCTCCAGAAACAGTGATCATTTTTGAAAGGCCAATGCAAAATATAAGAGGGATTTTAGTGGGTTGACCCTGACTGGATGCCAGGCTCCCACCAAAGCCACTCTGTCACTCCCCTCCCCATCTGGACAGGGGAGAGAAAATATAATGAAGGGTTCGTGGTTTGAGATATGGACAGAGAGAGATCACTCACCAGATACTGCCATAGGCAAAAATGACTCAAATTAGAGATACTAATTGAATTTCTTATTAACAAAACCAGAGCAGGATAATGAGAAGTAAAATAAGAGCCAAACACCTTCCCCCCACCCAGCAACACAGGGAGACAAGGGAATGTGGGTTATGGTCAGTTCATCACACATTGCTCCTGCCACTGCTTAGCGAATGGAGTCACAGCCTGCTTCAACATGGGTCCACTGCAATGATGCAAGTGCTAACAGGAAACCTGCTTCAGCATGGGCTGGGCTCCTCTCTTCATAGGTTCACAGGTCCCTGCCAAGACCCTGCTCCAGCAGAGACCTCCCACAGGCTCACAGCCTCCTCTCAGGCATCCACCTGCTCCAGTGTGAGTCCCCTCCATGGGCTGCAGATGGATCTCTACACCCCCCACAGACCTCCATGGGCTGCAGGGGCACAGCTGCTTCCCCATGGTCTGCACCACAGGCTGCAGGGGAATGTCAGCTCAGGCACTTGGAGCACATCCTGCCCCTCCTTCTCCTTCTTCACTGACCTTGGTGCCTGCAGAGTTGTTCCTCTCACATATTCTCACCCGCTCTTCTCTGGAAGCAATTGCATCTGCCAAACAACTTTTTTCTTCTTAAATCTGTTATCACAGAGGTGTTGCCACCATTTCTGACTGGCCCAGACTTGGCCAGTGGCATGTCTGTCTTGGAGCCAGCTGGCATTGGCTCTAGGGGACAACGGGAAAGCTTCTGGCAGCTTCTCACAAAAGCCACCCCTGTAGCCCCCCTGCTACCAAAACTGGCCATGCAAACCCAATTTGCATTCCTTCCAAAATGAAACTCCTTCAGAAGTCCCAACTAACCTCCTCTTTGCAGCAGCAAGTCTGCGCTGATAGCAAGTCACTGAGTTCTACACAGCCTATAAGCCATGACAATTACATAAAGCTTTTCAAGAAACTCTGGCAATCCCAAGTTTTTTCAAAGTGGTATGTGACTGGCAAGTGCTGTCTAGCCTCTTACTTTATTCTCTGATATGTAGATAATCCTCATGAGTATTAAACTGCTCCGATCAAACACTCTTTTTCAAAGCTCATTTTCTTGTGTCTGTTCAGTTACCTTTTACAGCTCGTATTTCAGCCTCTAAAATCACAACGAGCCAAGAAGAGAGCCTTGTTCAGTGTATAGTGTTGGCCTTAGGGAAGAATTTGCCATCTTGAAAATACTGAAGTGAATGCAGCTCAGCTGAGTAGCAAACAACTGTTTGTTGGCAGACAACATTAAGGTCTCTTAAGCTATTTTCCATGTGATCAATTCACCAATTAAAACACCAGCACATCAATTCCTCTTGTCTAATTCATTATTTATAAACCAGCCACCCAGCCTCCTTAAACACTTAGTATATATCCAATCTTCACAACTAATGTTCAGAGACAAATATCATCATACTGGGCAGGTAACAAGAGACCAGTTACCAATGGGTGATGTGACTCTCCCTTCTCAAGAATTCATGGAACACCTACAGCAAAGCCTTGAACTGACCTGAAGCCATTTCCATCTTGATCCACTTTAATCTTTGTTACTATCTCGCCAAATACTCTGATCATAAATTAAAAGTACTGAAAAATCACACACATACTCCTATTTCAAGGCAGAGCTGACAAGACTCTGGGAAACTCCGTATTTGTTGGAGATTTGTATTTCTTTAGGAAGTGAGACATTTAAATAATGCCCCTCACTAGAATCAATATGCAAGGTCATTAACTGGGATTTGGATTCATAAGTCCAATTAATATCAAAGGAAGTTAAACAGTAAAATAGTCTCATCTAGCTCCCTGAAGATATACCAAACAGATCTCTATCAAACTAATTAAAGAATTACATTTCAGCCTGGATGTCCAGTCATTGGGACTCTCTTGGGGCAAATGTACCTCAGCTGCTCCCAAACATAGCGGGCATGTCCTACCAGACAAGTGCTGGAAACAGCGCCCATACAAATGCTACAGCTGAACCCCCCAATTAATTTCACAGACATCAGCGAACTGTAATCTGGTCTGCCTCATGTTCACTAACACTAGTCCAACACAAGATGAAACCACAGATAGGTCAGGAGCAAGACAGAACACGGAAGTCATCTACCCCAATATTACAGTGGAGATAAGTATGTAGCTGATATAATACACCTAAAAAACCCCTTGAACTGAAACAGTCATAATCTGAGGAAATGCAGAGATACCTTGTCCTCCCCATTCTCACACTAGGACCATGATTTTAGAGAAGAAAACATTATGAAGAACCTCTACGCATCTAGAACTGGGGTGTCAGAAGCAGAAAATGGCTTTTTATTTTGTAAGTAAAAAAGAAGTGAATATACAGTTTACACATTCCCATTCTTGTGGGTAGCCTTCATTCTTCAGTTCTAGAAAGAAAGGAGCTTAAAGGAGCTTAACTCATATTCCAAGTGGATGAGCAGCCAGAGGCTGATCTGTGTTACAGCAGCTGATACAAACTGCACCTGATGTTAGATGAAAGCAGAAAAGAGGCACAGCCAGGACATCTCCATCCTGTATCTTGGCTGTATTTCTGGTCGCAGCCATTGCTCTACTTTCAATGCTATTCTTTCCCAGTGTTAGGAACCAAGTCATCATAGTGCTGCTTTTTAACAAATACCAAGCAAAGAACTCTTATCTAATTTGCATGTCATGCAGGTGAACTCCAGCCCAAGATGTGGCTCAGTGTGCGGATCTGGAGCCTGGCAGTAGCTTGTTATCAGAGTGAAGGGTAAGTTTAGCACCATCTCCCACACTACCTGAGGTTGTGTGGCAGAGCCTTACCAAGGACCCCATAACAAAAGCTTTTGTCCAAATCCTCTTGTGTGCCTTTCATTTTCCAAAACATCCAGTAATAATGAGTGCATTGCTACTGACAAGTCTAACATTAAGTGCTTACTTCATCATAGCCACACCTGCACAGGTATTACCTTTATTTAAAAAGACTGGGATTTACAGCGGAAAAAACACCCCAACTAAACAAATACATCATTAAGAACATTGGAGGAAGAAGAGAAAAAGGCCTCGCTGTAAAAAGCTAGCAGGCAAGTGAAAAAGGAAGACGTGGTAATAGCTAGATAACTAATTCATAGGGAATGACAGTAGCACTTAAAAGCAGAGACCACACACCATATTAAAGATAAAGGCTGATAAATGGGAAGGTGAAGAGCCAAGTTTTCTCCAGCCACAGTGTCAAGTAAACATAATTCTAATGGACCTGCTGGGAATTAGTCATCCAGCTGTTTCCATCCTGTGTTGGAAATGTGTGTGTCTGGCACTGGTCATGTCAGACCTGTGCTACATCCACTCCACCTTGACTTGAGGCCTCTTTTGGACTGCAGATGACAGGATTTTAGAGAGGCAGAAGAACTGCTCCTATTCTTTCCCCATTTGGTGACTGCTCTGGAATAACTAGCTCTTCAATCCCTAACTTTCCTTGCAAAGCATATCTGAAAGGAGCAGCAGGGAATAATGAGGTGATTAAAAACACTCCCAGGGGAGTAATATTGTGGCAAAAAAATGTCCCCTCTGTCAGCAGCTCACAGTGGGTATCTGAGAGGACCACAGGACAGGCCAAACATAGAGCAACATTCCTACATACTTCTTTATAGACTCAATCATCCCCGATTAAAGTACTTCTGAATAAGAAGGGTACCTGTGCATCTGATAGATTTCAATCAATTTCTTCCATGGATTTGTTGCACCGATGTAATCTTTCAGCATCCATTACATTCTCTAATAAGGCAAACCAAGGCAAACCTAAGCATTTCACATCTTAACTATTAGCCTGTGTGAAAGAACGTGCTTCTGTTTTAAAGGTGCACTTGCTAGTTCCTTTTGATGATTCCTAATGGTTCTATCAGAAAGGACAGTGAACAATTTTGCCTATTTACTTACTCCATAACAAAGACAACTTCCAAAATGCGATTTTAAATAGCTAGACAAATGAGGGCCATGCCACCTCTCCCATTTTATATGTGTACAAATGGAGGCGGGAAGAAGGAAAAAGGCTCACTCAAGATAATCCAGCAGGCTAAAGGAAGAAGTAGGCATAGAAACTGCATCATTTTAGTTCCTAGCCAGTGTCCTAGCTATATGATGATATAACTTTTCAGTTTCTAGAATATTTATTTGCAGTAACAAAACCTGATTTAGATTTAAAAGAACACAAGCACACTGAGAAGAACTAAGAAGCATTGTTGCTTATAATGAAAGATGGAATTTAAAAGGGAGACTCTTTAGACCATAAGAGACCCCCTCCTTTCTAACCAATGTCACCCCTATACATACTCATGACAATTTTAACACATTTCCTTACATTTCATTCATGGCCAAAGGCCAAGGGCTCATCAGAAATTTATCTATTTCTACCAGCCTAGATATGTATATCTACAAACTATAGAAATCACATTGATACAGCCCACCCCTCTGTCTACCTCACTTTTAATTCAAAATTTTTGCTTCAATTTTACAAATACTCACAAGTGCTACAGAACTCAAGTTCAGTGTTCTTACCTCAGCTGATATGGAGGTATCTTGATAGCAGCATCAGGAGAATCCAAGGTTTCTGTATAATGAAAGGAAACAACAGGGCTTTTAAAAAAAACTTCTGAGTTTAACCACAGTAATACATCTGGCTACAGCATCTGAGCCAATGATCCTAAAGTTTACATCTACTCCAGCTGACAGAACAACAACCATTGCTCATCTAAGTTGCCAAAGCTTTCTATAAATCTGTCAGGACATTGCATGCCCAATGAGAAGGCATTAAGTACCATCTTTTCCCTTTCACGTACCAGCACTTCGGCAGCACATACACTAAGACTAGAACAGTATGGAGGATATTTGCATGGCTGCTGTGCAAGACTAAGACACAATTAATGAAGCAACCCATGAAACATCAAGATGAAAGGCCAGTAATAAGACAGCAACAGGTCTGATATACCACAGAATGTTGTAGCTATGTGTGGATGAAAACCTAAACTTTAAAGCAACTGAAAGCATCCCAGTTATGCTGATTTAAGTTAAGGGTTCTGATGATCAGTGTTCCAGGTTGTTAGTGTCAAAAAACACTTCAAGCCACAAACAATCTCTGAAAATGGGTGGATGCTGAAATGTACCTACGCTTGTATTCCCTTAGAAGATTAACTCCTTATACTGATCATTATATAGCAAGGCTAAAAGAGCTCATGGAATCCAGTAAAACAAAACTTCTAGCTTTTAAAATAGATTCTCGAACATAAGCCAGCGTAAAAATTGTACTGCATGTTTTTTTACGATGATTTAAGGGAGGGAGGGGACCTTTTAAGGAAAAGACAGCACCTCCGAAACATAGGCGGAAACTGACAGCTACTGATACCCGTATATGTGCCTTGCAAGAGCCACGAAGCAGATGCAGGCGGTGGGGAAGGCGAGGGATGCGGGTGCTCTCCGGGACGGGCAGCAGGTGCCACGGCCCCTTCCAGCAGCGCGGAGCTCCCGGGCATTTTGAACGGCCCAGGTGCTCCGGTCCCTTCTCAGCCGCTGGAAGCTCAGCGGCCGGCGGAAAACAAGTTTGTTGAGGTGTCCCTGCCCCCGACGTTACAAAACCTCTCCATCGGCGGCTCCTGCCCCACTCCACTCCCCCGCGGGCGGCCCGGCGCCCCTTACCGATGGCCCAGGTGCAGCTCTCCTTGATGGCCCTGTGCTTGCTGCCCGACGCCTCCTTCTGCAGCTTTCGCAGGATTTCTTCCATCTTGCCTCCCCCGGGATCCTCGCCTAGCCGCGGGGGAAGAGGAGAGGCGGCGAGGAAGAGGAAGAGGAGGAAGAGGAGGAAGAGGAGGAGGAGGAGGAGGCAGGAGGGCGGCGCGGGTGGCAGAGCGGTGTCGGGGCAGCCCCCGCCGCGGCAGTGCCTACGCGGGAGCAGAGCGCGGCACCCCGCTGCCGCCCCGCCGCCGCTGATGAATCACGCCGAGCTCCATGGCGAGGACACGTCAGTTGTTGCCGCTGCGGAGTCCCTCCTCCTCCTCCTCCTCTCCCACCCCGGGCAGGCCCTGCTGGCGCAGTGGGGCTGGGGCCGGGCCTGGCCCTGCCCGCGGGAGCTCAGGGAGTCCCTTCCGGGCGCTGCGGTTGGAGGAGACGCGGAGCGAAGCCGGCGCCGGCGGAGCTGGACCCTGCGGCGGCAGCAGCCCCGCGGGAGGCGGGCAGGTGGGTCGCCATGGCGACCGGCGGGCNCCGAGCGCAGCCAGGGCCTGCGGGGCAGGTTCCTGCTCCCCGGCGCTCTGCTCCCGGCGGCGCTGCCGCAGTGAGCCCCGGCGTCCCGCAGCGCCCTGCGAAGCCGCGGGCGCTCCCGCACCGGGCCGGCCGCAGGGAGCCGGGCCAGCACACCGGCGTGTGTGCCGGCGTCGGGTATACCCTGGTACGAGTGGGGTCAAATAAGCGGCTGAGAGATCTGCGCCTTTCTCCTTAGCCGGCAAGTGCAGAAGGTCACGACTTAAGCTGCTTGTCTATGCCTTCACAGGAACGCACACCTTAATGTCCCCAACAAGCCAGCCTCCAGGAGAAAGAACAGCCCCTCCGCTAGCTCAAACCTTCCTCCTCACACGCGGAATGCTTCCTACCCATCAAACCTCTTGCCTTCTTCAGTCTGCTGTACCCCTGCCTTTTCTCTAGTTTATCTGCTACTTGCCCTTTTTGTGACTACATCGGTTAATTGAGTGTTACAACGTCGATGTCTTCTTGAAGAATCTCTCTTAAAAGAGACAAGAAGACAAGCAGATAATGGAAAGAAAAAGACAGCAGATAAGGAAGGTATTCCAGGTAGCAGCTGGCAGTATTAGCGGTTATGTCTCCTACTGCTAATTGGAAGAGTACCAATAGTGAATTACCAGGCAGGATATTGGCACCTGGTGAATCAGCTGTAGCATTTCCCATAGGATACTGGGCTTTCAAAGGATGTCCCTTATCCAAATACTTACAAGGGCTCATCCTGTGTTCAGATATATGACTGCATAATCCATAGTTGCCTTTTAAGGCCAGAATGTAAAAGTCCTGTCAGAAAAGGATTTAGAATGATGCCAGAAAGATCTAGAGGTGGATAAGTAATTGCTGGAGATGGAGAGGTGTAGCCTATTGCTACAATACTAAGAACTAAAAAAAACCCAACTAAACAAACAAAAAGCCCAACAACAACCAACCAACAAAAAACCCTTAACTAAGAAACTCCAACCTTTAACAGAAATACCATTTAGCTTCCAATTTCAGGCCATAAACCGACTTCTAAGAAACGGAAAGTAGTTTCCCAGAGTTTCTTATTTCTGCCCATGCTCTGCCACCTTCCTTGGAATGAAAAATCGGGCGATAGCTAGTGGCTGGAATTGTCAGGGCACTATGATGCTTTAAGTCAAGGCTCAAGTTGAAGTGATGCTGAATTGTTTCCCACCCATGTGCTTCCTCTTTTTTCTGTGTTGTGTTTAGTGGAAATGAGCATGAGGGTCAGTTTCTGGCTTTTTGAGGCTTTGTTTTTGTTTTTCCTGGGGGAAAACAACAAAAAGGTCTATGATGGTGATTTAGGTATTTTTAATGTAGAAATTACGTACCAGAGTTCATTTGGGCTTCTAGAACACTGAAAGATAAATATTTATCTATAAGTAGTAAATAATTAATTGCTTATTTTCAGGAAACCACTGATGAAACTGAATTAATTTTTAATTTCAGGTTATTTCTATCTGTATGCATCATGAACTTACTGGTTAATTTCTCTGTAGTCTCTACAGGAAGGCCTTTGCAGCTGGCATCTTCACCAGAGCTACAGTGTTTTTCATAGATGCTCGATGTCACTGAACCAAGATTTGTATTCATTTATGTTTCACTCACTGTCCAATGTGTTCAAACAAAATGGATTCTGTGATGCTAAATACTTTCTCTCAGTAGTAATGTCATCAGATTGTGAGAAACAAAGGTCATGTTCAGGCTCTCTAGAGCATCTTAAGGTCTGCCAGTAAGATTATGCAGAAGGAGAAACAAGTAAGCTATGATGACTCTTCCTGAGCGTATATGTCAGAATACCATGGGTCATCTTGCTGAAACTTTTCACATGAGGCCCTCCATTTCCATATGGACAGGAGTCCATGAGACCTTGAATCTGTTGCCTATAATACTCACATCAATACCCAGTAACCATGTCCTGCTGGAAGTCACTCTGTAAATAAGCTTTGCTTAGGGAGGAGGTCATATTTAATCATGTGCTCTGGACTCCGTTTCAAGGCAAGTGTTCTAAAATATCACAATATCTGGAAGTTCAGCTACAGCATAGGGATGATGGTGATGAAGCCTCCTGTCTTCTGCCATGAAGAGAAAACTAGGCTTTCTATGGTCATCCTTACAGCTCGTAAATCCTCCTTGCTTTGTCCTGGCTGTTGAAAGCAGCCTTCTGCAGTGGTAGGGGCTATCTAGGAGTCAGTGCTATTGATCCCCTGCGCAGCTGAAGCCTGGTCCAACTGGAAGTCAGAAGGCTTCTATGTAGATCTGGTATCTGCAGGATGCAGTGGTCATATATCACAAAGATGCAGTGACAGATATGCAGTGTGCTTTTGTAACTCTCACCTGGCAGTGCCAGTGCTACCGATCTTTTGCGTTCTGTGAATACTGGTTATATCCCAGGATACATTCACAGCTCTGAGCACAGCCAAGGAGTGTGTAAGCAAAGCCAAGCTACTCTAGATACCTGGAGTTATAGAGCTGTATTAGTACAATACTCTATCTAGGCTAGTAAGCAGCATTTGCTTGACTTCAAAGATCGCCATGCTACTATCTGCACCTTGTAGTAGCCAAGGAAGGCAATGTGGTCCTAGTTTTAATCTCTTCTGATAGCATAAGCCATACTGCCCATGCACATATCTGTAATTCTAGTCTTTGGGAACATAAGAAAGAATTTAAAAGTAAATAAAAGTGGAAAAGTGTGAGACAAAGAAATGTTAGACTGCGAGATAATCACATATCTTTTCTATTAGTCATTATCACTCATGTATTACCCGTGCTTTGACCATTTTAACAATATTCTTGGTCAAGATCTCATTGTATACTGCAAGTGCTAGAAAGTGTGGACCAACGAAATGGGCTGTGTCCTTGAGAACTGCCTTCAAATTTAATTACAAAATGCTAAGAAATTCCCTCTACTGACAGGAAAACCACCTGGTTCTATGGTTCAAAAATTATGCCTAGCCAGATTTTTCAAAATTACTCTTCCCAGAAGCACTCCTATGACTGGACTGACGAGCCCTCGCAAAAGAAGCTTGGCCTCTGTTTTACTCAGGAAGCTCTGTACATGTGACTCCCCTTATGAACGATAAAGTGCTAAAAAACTTCGAAGTGAAGGGAGCTGTAGATGGAACCTGGGCTCATCACCACCTTTGTGACACCTCATAGCAGATGGAGGTACCCTTTCCTCCCTCTCCCAGAGGGCATCAAGACTCAGACAAGCAAGACCCTTTCAGGATTTGTTTTCAGTTTTGGTTGTTTAGACTGTAAGCACACCACTGACAGTAGGGTGACATCTGTCATTGTTTGCCTGATTACACAGCGAGTTACAAGAGGCTAGAGCTGAGGGCTCAATGAAGTCCTTCCTGAGCTGCTGCTGCTGCTTTCTGCACCCTTCAAAGTATAACCTTTCTGAGCAAGGCAGAGCACATTAAGCAGCAGTACTGCTCAGTGCAGGGATTACAGAGTTAGGGAGAAAAAGCCTCTGGAGTGGGAGCTGTAAATGAAGCCAGCATATATTCAGCACTGTCTTTTCAGTACAGCCTCACAGCATTTATTCTGTGAAGAACAGTTGAAGCAAATGTAGTCTTCAGATCTATGCCAGGATAGAAATACGAGACAAGACTTTCTTGCCTCATTGGAGATATATTTTCTGCAAAGACAGACAAAAACCATACATCCCCATAAACTATCTTCAATTTACCATAATCTTTTCATCCCTGCAGAGTTGCCAAGGCAATTGAAGAAGGCATCAGGAACACAGAACAGCTATTTTGGGTCAGATCAACATCGTTTTTACCCAGTCATGTGTTTCTGACAGAAGTTAGTTGGGCATTCTTAAAGGAAGAGCAGAAAGAGTATAGTGCCCTTTCCTCTGATAAACTTTCCCAGTTTCCATTAAATTGCAGACTAGGTATTTCCTGCAACAGTGGTTTTATCTTCATGTATTCAGTGATACCTGTCAGATTTTTCTTCTGGGAATGTATCTAATTCCTTTTGAATAATTTTTATGCTTTTGACCTGCACAACCACCCTGTGACAGGGAGTTCCACAGCCAAGTTGTATGCAAACAAAATAAAATACTTTTTTGACCAGTTTTAGCTTCTTTTGCTTAGGTTTTTGATGCTACCTAACTTTTGTGCTGTGAGAAGCACTGCATAACCATCCCCTGTTTTCTCCCCATCACGCATGATTCTTTATACATTGAACATGTTCTCCCTCAGATGTTTTTATTTCAGTCTACAGTGGACTATTCTATTTAATCTTTCTCCCTAAATGATCTTTGGTCATTCTGACTGCTCTTCTCTGTACTAATTCTAGTTCTTCTCTACCCTGAAATACAAGAGTTTGTGAAGAGAAGTGAGTACATGGAAAAAGGCAGCATGAAGATTTCAACAATAAAAGCTCTTTTGCTTCCATCAGACTCCACTGAAAAGGCTTCAAGGGCCAAGAAAATGACAAGTGACTGTGGAGTTAACCTTAACGTCACAAGAGTTCCAAGTCAGCCAGAAAACTAAACTTCAGAGGACTCCTTGTGTCCCATTTTTTCTCCCATAATCCAGAGGATTCCCCTAATCTTAATGTATAGAAAGAAATCTTAAAAGTGCAGTTCATTCAAAAGGTGAATACAAGAGGATTGTATCATCTGGCCATCATATATTTGGAATATGCAAAATAGACAAACCCAAACTCTCTAAAGCTGGCTCTGAAAAGTGACTGAGTTGGTAACTTGTCATGTAGCTGTATGAAATGTAGGTCACTGAAAGTTACAAATGCGTTATACATATTTGTGTCCATAACCTGCTTTGAAATATGTTGTGGCCTTTCCCCACAATGAGGAAACAAGGACATCGTGGCATCTGCAGCTGTCAGAGCCTTGTATTACAAAGTCAAGAAAGGTCAGCAAGGTCTAACTAAATTCATCTCTGCTGGCCAGGAAATGGATTGTGATTTGCACTGCCTGTTTATTGTTAAGCAAATAAATACCTGTGTTGAAGTACTAGAAATACTCCTAGAAAAGCTAAACATTATATAGGTTTTCAACCTACTACGCTCTTTCTGAAATAGATTTTCATGTCACTATTACAAATTTTAATATAGGACTGCTCCCTGACAAATCTCTGAATGTTTTAAGTATGGTGCAAAATAAAAAACACAAAGGGACAGGTTAAATAGATGTTTAATAGTGTTAATATGTAAATTCTGTTCTGCCACAGATAGATCAATCTGAAATGAACTCCCTGGTTTCAGGGTAATGCTCTCAGGTTTACAATACAGTAGTGGCAAAATTCAATTCAGAGCCTACTTTTTATGCATTCATATAATACTCAACATAAACACAGGAAAAAATCTCCTTCTCCATGCTGCTCCCAAACTCTCTCAGATATCGTTTGACTCTGTTAGTCAATGGTGCTTATTTTTCCAACTTTAAAGACCAACTTAAAATATTTAAAAGATAAAATATTCTGAATTAAGAGAGATGATTAGCTTCAGATCATATTCCTATTTATTATGACTTTTCCTCACAATAATAAGTGGGAACTTATTTCAAGGGAAGTAAGTCCCAGTCTCCAAAAGCTCTTCCAAAGGGTGTAAGAATCTGTTACACCCCATTTGCTCTTGTCCCTGCAGACACTAGTTTTCATCTCAGAGGTATCACAAAATCATGGAGTCAGTTAGGTTGGAAAAGACTATAAATTACTTGTACATCTCCCTCTGTCATCTGACTGGGCACAGGACTGGTTTTCTGAATTAAACACTTAAATTGCATATTAGCAGCAAAGTTTACTTGTAAGTAGACCTGTGGTATAGTCACATGCCTGGAAGCTTTCTTGGAATGTTCTTCAAGAGACCGGTTTGCTATAAACTGACTGATGAGCTAGTGCATTGAGTGATGTCCTTTTATATTTCACTACTTGTATTAATCAATGTGAAATCAATGCTCAGATTGTTATTGGCATGTACTTTCTGGAGATATAATCAGAGGGAGTAGAGCATTCAGCTTCCAACTTGCTGGGAGTAGACAGTAATTGCCTCTCATGATCTGAAAATCCAATGTTAAGTGATATTGAACCACACAAAAGCTCTTATTACAGCAAAAGTCACGTAAGCACCCAGCCTTCTCTGAGGGAGAGCACCATTATCCAAATATATAATTTTTGAAAACTTCTCTTGCATTAAATGAAAAATCTAGCAGAAATATAAAGTTTCCCAACATGTATTTTGAAAAGAGATTTCAAGGAATGGCATTGTAGAGTACTGTGTTTAAATTTCAGTAGCTTCCAGATCAAATATACTCAGTCTATAAATGAAAAACCTTGGGGGAAAACAGATCTAATAACCAAGGCTACAGGTTCATCTGGTTTCTAGCAGTCAAACTGGACTGCTTGCTATCCTCAGTGCAAGCAGAATAGGGCAAGCAGAATGAAAAAAAAAGATTGAAATTTTTGGGAGATTTTTAAAATGATGGTCCTTTAAAGAACAAAGGCTATTTCTAGGGATACAGCACGAATGGATTTTGATGGTTTGATCTTAAATATGCCTACCAGTACTCTTGCTTTCTGTACTACTGTAAGTCTCACTGATTTCATTAGTACCTGATTACATTAGGTTCTGTGCTACTCTTCCCTCAAGCTTTATTGAAACAATTGCAACCAGCAGAACTGTGTGATTTCAAGTCTCACTGATATGATAAGAGAGCAGCTTTTCTACCATAGCCCTTTACTTTTGCAATGTGCTCTCTCACATTTGATCTGTAAGAACTGATAAAAACTAGTCACCTTACTGAACATGTGTAAGCTGATTTGCTGAAATTTGTACAGATTTGGACAATTTTTTGACATGCAGCAAAAAGCATAACCCAGATACATAAGCCACTCTTACATTTTGTTCTAATTCTTCATGACAGCAAACAGGAACATCTTCTCAAATAAAGGTTATCAGATTATGTTAAAATTGACAAAACATTATCTGCTTGCTTTTGTTTAGAAATGGTGAAACTAATCCGATTGAAATGCAAAGCAATCACTCCTGCTCCCATCCGGATGGAAGATTTCAGCCCCAGTTAGTATTTGAAAAAGTGGGTGAAAATGAGATTGTATTGTGGCAGTTGCCAGGTAACCTTGAGGTAGTGCTACCTATAATGCCAGCCAACTTTATAAATGACATATGTATACAGATACAGTATTGATTTCATGTAGTTACATGTCATTAGTAATTAGAAAATTGTTCATTTCATTTACTGTGTCTTTTCTGATCTTTGTGGAAGTTGAAAACATTATCTTCTTAAATACCAAGGGTCTACTTTGAATTGTTTCTTCATTTGGGAACAAATCAATCCAGTTGTTGCCCAGGCCAGGGGTAAGCTGATCTTTATGGTGCAGAAGAACAGAGCATCATTGACCCATTAATGAATAGTGATGTAGATATCAGAATAAGAGGATTTAGTCATGTTGCTTTAGTCATGTTGCTTTAGCCATGATTCATAAGTACAAAGTATATGAAATATGAATAATTGTTTTAATTAAACGCTGAAGTTTCATTTGTTTCCATTCAACCTGTGCAAGATGTTTTAAGCTAATTTACTGTTATTGGCCATGGAATGAAGACACACTTTCCTACCAGCACTATTAAAGGCTTTCTCTTCAGAACTGGAAGTAAATCCTGTAGCTACCATAACCCTTCCCAATACACAAGTTAACATACCTCACGTATTCTATGCAGTTGTTGGATGCTTCAGTGTATGTGCATATACTCGACTCTCTGAGGAGGGCAGCAGCAATTCCTGTATTCTTTTCCTTCCTTCCTCCTTAAAGGCTGTTCCTCTAAATTGCAGTTAGCCACTGTAGTATTTGCAAGGCTGTGAGCACACCCCGTTGTACCTTACTGCCTGAGATGCAAAAAATATAAAAAGTTGTTAAGGACACTCTTTATATAAAGATCACATAATTTCATATAAGTACATTTGAACACTCTTGTGGAGTCAGATCTGGTTCAAGAAAACTCCAGCTCAGGAGGAAACTTACTATGTTGTGTGTGAACTGTTTTCCTTGTGATTTGTGTCTGAATCATGAGAAAGAACATCTTCAGTGCAAGCTGCATTGTTGGCGGAGCATATATGGACAGTTAAATCACTTTTATTTCCTTGATGTCGTTGTGATTTGTTCTTTTTGTTTAGTTGGTGTGGGTTTTTTCATTTTACAGTTGGGGGCAGAGCAGATGGCAAAGGCTTACCTTGGTGTAATATGTCCATAAAATAAGCAAAGCTGTCAGTGAGCCTTGTTTCCATCAGGCCTAGTCCACTTTTAGAAGAATTTTTCTTCCACTGGAATCAACCTCAAAAATATGATTTTAAGAAGAAACTAGGTAGCTCTACTAGCAGCAAAATTTAACATTTCTGAGGCTCTCTCTAAGCTCACTGTCGAAATTCTCCTTTAGGGGAGGAAGGCAATACTTTTGGATTCTCTCCTCCACAAGGCTGTTTTTCAGTGACACTTCTAGGCATTCTTCAGTTTTGCTCTTTCTGCTCTTTCTGTCATTAAAAGGTTTTTTGGAGAAGTAGGGAGTGGCAGGAAGCTGGCAAAATCATAGAAACATCAGTCCTGCATGAGTTCATTACTTGATGGAGCAAGTCACATGATTAGGTGCAGTCTCATTAAGTTCTTTTCAAGTTTGAAAAAAATTAAGCACCTTAGGTTTTTGCAAATTCCTAAATATCTTCTGAAGCTGTGACTTCAGAAGTTATTTTTGCTGTTATTTCTACTGCCTGGTGTGCCCAGTGTGTGCCAACACAAACAAACTTGCACAGATAGACAGCAAAGACAGGCTTTACCCCAAAACAATTATTTGAACAGGAAACACAGGTAAAGCAAACTTTAATGTTGCTTACTTCTTAGCTAAAGAAATCGTGAAATGGACTGCTTAAGAGATTGGCCAAAGGCCACATACCAGGTCTGAGGAAGAGCTGTGTCTGAGACAGAGCTGTGAACAGAAAACTTCTGAGCCACAGTTCAGTGCATTCTCCATGGCTCAGTGCACTCACCACAGTTCATCTTTCCTTTTCAGGGAACTACCATGTAGGAACATATTATTCAAAGCTGCTGACAAGTCTGACTAGCTGTTTTTTTAACAAATGAAGGAGTGGCAGTTGGCAAAAGGTGATAATAGCACCAGGCAGCAAAGATTGTAACTGCCTGTGCCATGCATGGTATTATACACTTTATCTTTAATTGCTTCCTTAGAGAACCACAAACAAGAATACAAAGCAAGTGGAAATCTGACACCTGCTTACAATTTATAATACTCATAATATTTTTGGGACAGCCATCCTTGGCAAGGTAAGTTATTTTATTTATAGGCAGGAGCTGCTCATGATCTGCATGGTAATGCATTCACATCTGTAAAGCCTATAAATTAGCCTCCAGCTCATTACAGCAATGCCATTGTCCTACTTGCCAGTATGTCATCTGATCCCAAATGTTTCAGATATCCACAAAATAAAACTAGCCTGAGGGAAGAGCTTCACTGTTGCAGTATTAGCACACCAAAAAAATCTTCCTCCCACGCGAAAAAAAGAAAATAACATTAAATGACTGAATGGGAGGAAACTGCTAAGTATTTCAAAAAGATGAGCTCCAAGGCCTAACACCCAAGAAACTGGAAAGCTGTTGCCATGTTTTAAGGTGCTTATGCCAGTTCAGCCAAAAGAATGAATTTATTGCAGCTTTTTAAAGGGTTCCAAATAAAAGTAGCCTCATAGAAGATTAAGTCACTTACTTGGCTGTGCATCCTGATTTTATCCTAATGTGTCATACTTGCACACTTGTACTACTATTATTATTATTGTTGTTGTTGTTGTTATTGTTATTATTGTTATTATTGTTATTGTTATTATTATTACTACCATTATTATTATTATTATTACTATTATTATTATTATTACTGTTTCTAGTCTGGTTGCGCACAGCTATCTGAAACAGACACTGATGTCCTTTATTTTGATGAACCTTATAAAGACAGTCCCTACTTCCAGGTAGTCAAGAGTTTACAATTATGTCAAGATTTTGCCCTTTCATTAAGCCAGAAAAAAGATTAAATGCAGCATGGACAAAGCAGGCTCATAAAGCACATATCCCCTCTCATCCATATATGAAGATGCCTCCTGTGTTAGTTTACTTTGTCAAAGGTCACTGGATGGTAAAAGATTGCTGGTCCCCCAAGCTTAGCTTCTGAAATATGTCAGGCTCAACTTTGCTATGGTGGGTATGAAGAGGGCTCTCTGCCACAATGCCTCCGGTAGGGGCACCGGACGTCCACTCGCGGTTCCAGGGGCTGGCCAGCTGCTTCGGAGGTGTGGGAGGGCTGGCGAAGGTCCAGCAGGGTTTTACCTAGTCCATCGATGATACAGGCACACCGAGGAAGGAGAGACAAACAGAGGGTCTTTCCCAGGTGGTTTATTCGGGCGCCAGGGAAGCACTGGCGCCACGTGTTACAGTTACATATATACCAACACGAGGGGGCGGGGGAGGATACAAACATCCTATGAGGTAGAGGTGTGGGGTTTGAATTTGGCAGGCTTTGTATAGGATTGTGAAATACAGAGCTCTCCAGGGGGGAAACCAGATCCAAGGGGGAGAGGGGGGAGGTAGCAGAGCCTGGCCATGAGGTAAACTGAAACTGGCCATAGCACACTGCAACAGCTCTCCACCAAACTCAGATAAATGCTGGTTCACTCTTGTAACTTCCATCTGATTGCCTTTAACTATGCTGAGGCACATAAACATACCCATCCTTAAAAAAGAGAAAACTGAAACCCTTACAATCACAAGCCCTACCTACATCATTGGAAAGGTCTTTAACAGGGTGACAAAGCTGCTGTCAGCAAGTTCTCCTCCACTGCCCAGACTTGCTTCTGCATTACCCTACTGCTTACCTCCTCTGGCTTTTTCATCTCTTCCTTCCAGCCTCTCCACCTACTCTTCCTTGGCTGTAGAGTCCTCAAAAACCTCTCTTCTTTGCTGGCCTACTCCTATAGGTAAATGACTGCAAATGAGATGAAGGCCTGAAATAAGCTTCAACTGAAGCTTCAGAGTGGGAGGGAGCAAGTCAGAGGTCATTGCACAAGTGTGATGTTGGATTCAGGATTCTGGTGTGCCTGCATGCAGGATGTGCACCAGTATATTACATTTCTTTATTGAATTCTGGTCAATGGTAATAGCTGGTTATTTATTTATTTATTTATTTATTTTCTGTAGCTCTCTTGTTTGTCTCGGTGGGAGAGCAGCAGAAAAACAGGGCTCTGCATGAGTCATAACCCAGAAAAAGCTCTGCTGAGAATACAGCTCACACTGTTCTGCAGGGTAGCCCAGGTGATAAGCATCAGTGTTGCTGTTCTCTCCATGCTGTTGGTCTCATATTATTGTAAGTGATAATATTCACTGTGATGTATTCAAATGGAGCTGCAGGGAGGGATAGTTAGGGGTATCTCCATTTCATTTTCTTCTTTTCCATACTAACATGAGAAAAAGGAAATGCAGCGTAAAGAAAAATAAATGCTTGTTTAGGACAAACATAGAAACATAAAAAAAAGGTGTTACTTCTAAATCTGGGGGTTTGACCTCACTTCTGCTCAGTTGTACTTTTGATCTTGCAAAGAATTGCACAAGGCTGGATCTAGCTATGGGCCCCAGGGAGGGTTTATACATCTCTGCTGCACATTCCACTGCATGAGTGGGCAGTGCCCATGTATGAGCCACAGCCTTGTCACCCCTGCAACCAGCAGCTAGCTGGCAGGTGTTTCTTTTAAATACAGGACAGTCCTAGTGAACTCTGTGGGACCTCCCTAGCAAAGAGCTGGGCACAGAGTGAGGGAACATGAAGGCCTGGTGTTCTCCCTGAAATCTGCAGTTCCAGCACATTGTTAAAGGCAGCCTTCCTGCTCAGAGTGGGAGTCAGGCTGCTCAGTGCTGAGTCTGCCATGGACTTCTCACAGAGGGTCCCTGGAGAGCTCACTGCTGGATGTGGACAACTGCCCACATCCAGGGTGACTCTGCATGTGCCAAGCTAGGGATGTCAGCAAGCACGGATCTGAGTACCTCTCCACCTCACATCTGTCTCACCCAGAAACTGAAAACCATTTGGGGCTGCTGAAGTAACAGCCATATGCAGCACTGCATGTCCCACAAAGGGTGAGCAAGCTCTGGCTTTGCTTTGAGCTGCTCTTTTAGGCTGAATTTCTGCCCTGGCCCTTCATTTCACCCACTGGCCTCCTCCTGGCCTTCATCAGACTGTACAAACAGACTCTTGAGTAGTTGAAAGAGATTCCAGTACTTGAGTAGTTTGTCAATGCTTCCAATGTTTAATGTGCTTCTTCTATTCCCAGGAGAATGGAGTACAGGATACACTTGGTGTTGCTGTTTAGATACTGTACTGAAAATTATAGTGTCTGTGGCTAGACAGAGCTGATTCCTATACCATTTCTAATTGCATTTACTTTCTAAACGTGGCATAATCTCCTTTACAGTAATATGTGTGGGAAAAAGAATCTTAGTAGCATTTTTGTTCAGATCATCTCTGATTAAGACTCATTTTCTTTTTCCTCTGCCTATTGTGCTTTAAACTTTTGCTGAACCTGTATTTTGTACCTAGTTTCTTCATGTTTTGTATTACTGAGATCCAACGCATTATTTCTTCACAAATGGCGAGAAGCATGCAAAGACTAGAAACAGGCATGCTGTAAAGACAGTTTAAAAACATATATTTTCCTCTGTGTGTATTTAGCAGTTTCTATCTTTGCCATATGTTCTTTTCCTCATCGTCATTTTGCCTTTTAGATTGTTCTTTAACACTTGCCTGTTTTCTTGCTTCTACAACAGAAGGGGAATTGATCTTTCATTTGTTCTGCAAATATTCCTTATTGTCCCAGGTTTTATTACCCCATCTGTTATTGAGTGATCAATTAAAGTCTCTTGTGGTCTCACTTTTCCAACTGGTCACACTATACCACAGACTATATTTCAATATAATTGCTGTCTACTGTATGATGTGTAAACTAGAGACAGAGGAGCAAAAAGACGAGGGTATTTTTCCCCTGCCTACCATTCCTCTCTTTCTGTGTAAGCACATATCTTCAGTGCTTACTTTTTATCAATGACAGCATTTAAACTAAATCCCACATCTCCACTCTTTTTTACATGAGTCCAATGCTATCTCAATGTTGTATCTCTGTTGTATCTCAGTGTTTGCTACCACAAAGCACAAAATTATATACAAAATAAGCTCACCAACGCTTGAGGGAAACAGGTAGATACTGTCACACTTCATGAGCCAAAACGCTTCCCTGCAACCCGCTCCAAAATGGAAACTTCTCTCCCCAGCAGTATTTCCCTTTCCTCTCTCTTCCATCTCCCAGCCCTTTCTTACTGCTCTCAATGCTTACTCTTGGTCATGTATGTGTTAATTCTGCCTCTGTGTGTAGTTTTAAAATTACTTCTTCTCCCATATTTTTAGGCATTGACAACATCATATTCTACACAGTCCTGTTTCATCTTCCTGCACTCAACCCTGTCTATCACAGCAAGGGCCTCAAGAAAGACATGCTTTTAAAATTAGAGGTACAGCATGGTTTCTGCAAGGGGAAGCTAAACCCCGCAACTGTGATCAAACTGATGTGAAGAAGGTGAGTTGTCTACAGTAGGACAAAGTGATGGAAATTTCTACTCTGTCCCACACAATGGGAGAGAAAACTCAGAATTATAACTATTTAAACTATTGCTTTTCTTAATAATAGAACAAAGTGGGTCATTGCCAGGGAGAAACATGGGAGCAGCTCTTCATGGAACAAGGCTTGGGAGAAATTGCATCAGAAGCAGCGCCCCTGATTTTCCCCTGAAAATAATGACTGAAGGTATTGACGTTCATGCATGCTGTGTTAATCCAGTGTCATGTCTGTGTGTGCTGCTGATTCAGAGTTGTGATCCCTCATTTGAGTATGTGCTTAAAGACCAGACTGTCTCTCAGAAATCAGGCCCCAGTGAACTGAACTATTGGGTGAGTTATTTATAAAAGCTAAACAGAGACTTTAATACGGAGCTGTGCAATCAAACATACTCTGTCGTCTTCTGGATGTGCAGGTGGTGATTAAGTTTATCCCAAAAGCTCCTGATACCACTCCTGGGAACCAGGATACTGTTTTACAAGAGCTAACTGTGCTGAGACTGAAAAGAACAAAAATGATGATTCTATAATGCTGTGTGGGCAGCTCTGAGATGCACATGTCTTTTACAGATAAGGAGGAATGGAGACAGGAAGTATAGATTGATGCAAGCAAATGCAAATGTTGGTGGAAAGAAAAACTGTGTATCTATCAGGCCAGTTTTTCCATGAGATTTTTGAATGAAAAACTCTAGATTTAACTCCTTCCTCAAAAACATGGAGAGATATAGATATATATATATATATATATATATATATATATCTAAAATCTCAGTGCTGAGAATGGACAACAGTACAGGGGCTTCCATCTCCCTAAATGAGCTCAAACCTGTGGATGGAAGGCAGTGCCACACTCCCACTGGAAGGCATACAGCTGCTAGGCTCTGCCTTACACACACCTGTGGTGCAGGTGTCTGAGTGGGAGCTAACTCCATGGCCTGGGAGACCCTCCCACTGTCATCAGTGGTAAGACAATCAGACACTTTTCTCCACTGAGCCTCAGTCTGAAATATTTGAGTGAGAGGAATTCCACTTTAGGTCCTTAGCCTGCAGTTTCAGGGGAGATAAGTACTTAATTTCATTGAATCATAGAATTATTTAGTTTGGAAAAGACCTGTATGAACATTAAGTCCAACCATTAACCCAGCACTGCCACGTCCATCATTAAACCATTTCCCCAAATGCCACATTTACGTATCTTTTAAATACCTCCGGGGTTAATGACTCAATCACTTCCCTGGGCAGCATGTTCCGATGCTTGACAACTCTTTCCATGAAGAATTTTTTCCTAATAGCTAGTCGAAACCTCCCCTGATGAAACTTGAGGGCTTTTCCTCTTGTCCTGTCATTTGATACCTGGGAGAAGAGACCAACCCCCACCTGGCTACACTCTCCTTTCAGTGACTTTTAAAGAGCGACAGGGTCAGCCCTGAGCCTCTTGTTCTCCAGGCTAAACATCCCCAGCTCCCTCAACCACTCCTTGTAGGACGTGTGCTCCAGACCCTTCATCAACTCCGTTGCCCTTCTCTGGACATGCTCCAGCACCTCCATGTTCTTTTTGCAGTGAGGGACCCAGAACTGGACACAGGATTTAAGGTCTGGCCTCACCAGTGCTGAGTACAAGGGCACAATCCCTGCTCCAGTCCTGCTGGCCACACTATTCCTGATGCAGGCCAGGATGCCATTGGCCTTCTTGGCCACCTGTCTCGTTGCTAGAGGAGCAGAAATAAGGATGGGTGAAAGGACCCTGCTGAGCCTGGCCAAGCTACTCGAGAGGGTCCCAGGACACGATAAGCCCCTCTGTGGGCAGGGGATTTTGGTGCAAGGCCGCCCTGTCCCCTGGATCGCATCCCCGTTTCACAGCTTTCCCGAGGTATCTCCTGCCCCATGATCACATCCCCTATCACAGCTTTCCCGAGGGGTCTCTCGCCCCAGGATCGCACCCCCTATTCCAGATTTCCCGAGGTGTCTCCTGCCCCAGGATCGCATCCCCTATTCCAGTTTTCCCGAAGTGTCTCCTGCCCCCTGGTGGCAGAGGCGCCGCCGGCCCCGGCCCCTCCCCGCCGCCCCCAGACACCCGCGGCGCTGTGTTTAAATAAAACAATGTCAGCGTAGGAGAAACCCCAGGTCTCAAGGGTTGAGTTTAAGTGAAAAAAGATTTCCAGCTTTGTATCTGATATTGCACAAATACGATACTTTCCAAGACACATGTTCTCCTGATTTATCAGATGTGAATACAAAAGTCAGAATAAACGCAAACATGCTGCTCTGCAAGAATTAATAAATCTCTCCCATTCCTGAATAAACAGAAGTTTATCTTAAAAGAAAACAAAGTTAAGAGCCTGTGAAACCCTCTGGCCATTCAACCATAAGTACACACTGTGCCTTGGGTTTTCTGGGAGGTGTGGTTCAAGTATTAGCAACTCTAGGAAAAAGTGTTCACACACTGCACCAAGCTCCCATTCTTGCAGGAATAGTTCCAGTATTAGTCAGGTAATTGCTAGCATTTTGTTGTATCACACAAGAAGATGGTCAGTTTGCAGTCTTGAAAAAGGGCTTATGAACAAAATCAAAATCAATAAGAAGGTTGATGATGGCACAGTTCTTTATTTGATGCTTTCCTTTTTTATGTTTTGGAAATGCCAATGAGAGGATGAGGCAAAGGAGGAAAAGTTGAAGCAACAAGTCCGTAGACCTTACTTGTCTGAAGACCCTCTATATTCTGTGGGCAGGATCTAAGTGCACCTGAGGACTTTAGAGAGCTTTGGGTTAAAATCCCTGCCACCTGGGATTCTGCCATTTCCTGTACTAGAAGCAGAATTTCAGCCAGTGCAGCTTCAGACCAATAGAGAGACCTTTGCACAACCTAAGTGTAGAAAACTGGAGCTGGCATGCACACATGCACCTTTATGGCAACCATAGGTACCATGTGCACAGAAGTAGGAGTCTTTACTACCCTTTAATTTCTAGGATTTTAGGTCATCTCAGGCTGATGGAGTCACACAAGTTGTCCCTTGCCAGAATGAGAAAGGGTTAGTCACACCTCTGCAGGGCAAACTGTTGCCCTAGTATTTCCACAAGGCTTTTGAAGCAGGCTCCACAGCGCATCAACTGAAGAGAGCCGGCTTATTTCATCTATGGCAGCCCCAGAGGAGTCTCTAATGTAAACTGAGTTCAACTAAAGGCTGCTGATGAGAGCTGGTCAGAAAAATTGCTTTCTTATAAACTCACATAATGGCAGCTTTTGAGCACACATGAGAAAATTGATCTGGAAGCACTGATGGACTGGTTGTTGTGGTTTATACAAACTACGTCCCATGCCTATCCTGTTTTATGGGTTGAACGACTACCCTGTTTAGGAGATGTTAATTAGGTGGCTGTGATGCCTGAAGAGAGATTAAGTAGAACTGGGGCACTTGGATATGGAGGAAAGTGAGCATAAGACGCTGCTGAAGGACAACACCCATGAATTACAAAATAATTAGATTTACAACAGGTATTCAGTCTGTGGACACTGGGTTTTTTCTGATTTTTTTATTTTTTAGTCTGAGAGGTAAACAGCCTAGAAAAAAATAGCCAGATAAAATGGATAAAGGAAAGGTACCCCATCCCTGTGGGAACTCCATGCTGCAGGGCAGAGGGATGCCCTTGGCACTGTGCTACCCATTATGTGTCCCACTACCCTTCCCTCACTCCAAATGCACTCTTGGCAACCAGTCTGCAGATTCCCACTGGTGTATTTCAAAGCCTGTGAGCACCCAGCTATACCTATCTGGGCTGGACCTGATCCCTGACCTTCTCTCAGTGCTACTTGCTTTTCTCTGATAGCTGGGTGAATGATTGCCAGCAGCAGTAAATTATTTACTCCATGTAAAGCACCGCCTACTAGAGACGCATATCCCTTGTTACACTGCAGGGAGAAAATATTTCTACAGAGCCACAAAAATTATGAAATTAATGTATTATTTACATAATAAATTAATAAAGTTAAGGATAGAGGTGGTGAAAGAAGCTTTGGCCCTTTTTACCATGGCCAAAGATAAAATTGGGGAAAGTATCTTTATTTTCATAACTACAGAACACATAGCTGTGTTCATGGCTGAAGATAATGTACGTTTGGCAGAGCGGCTTGATCCAGAATGTCCAGCTACATTCAGGTAGTTTTGGTGTTTAGTAAAGCAAACCTCCTGTTTGTTCTGTTATGTATTAGGGCATCTTTTCCTCATAATCAAAGCACTACATGTTTATCGTGCATGTATCATTGCAGCCCCACAGAGCTGACCCCTACCATCTGATCCCTGGGAAGATGTGGGTTATACAGCCCAGAGGTGAGAAAAGCTACATATGTTGCTGGAGCTGCCTGTTTTGCTGCAGGAGACACGGGTTTATTAGTTCTCTAGATCTCTTTGCTAATAAATCCAAGTATCATTGGGACTGAAGGCAGATAACTTCATTGACTGTGTTATAGGCTCTCATTCATACAGAATGGAATTTTTGGTGTATTATCTTTTAACTTCATCTAGATTTCTTAGTTGTTAAAAAGCCAAGTATTTCGAAAGAAAGGAGAAGATGGCATTTCTCTCTTCATGGGGTCACTGGGAGTAGCAGGATAGACCACACAAGTCACTAATGCCAGAGGTGGGCTTGGAGGCTTGCCCTCAGAGCTTCTCCTCATGGCACCTCAGGGCTTGGGCACTGAGGCACTCTAGGTGTAGGACAGCCTTGGGAAACCAAGTAATACAATTATTAAAAATGGGAGTCAGCTCTATACCCCTATCTGAACTGGAGGAACTCTCTAACTTTTGACCTTATAATGAAGACAGCACTTTCCTGAGTGGTGCATTTCGACTCTTTTTCTTGAAAAATGGATGAAATTTAATCTCACTTCTCTTCCAACAGCTCTCAATTTCTATGCTGGAGATGATACTTTCTGCATCTCCTTCTGAGGTGACTTGAGTGCTGATAGTGAGACTCCTGGAAAATCACTGCTTGGCACTGCGCAAATGAAGTTCTGCTGTAGTGACAAAAGAGAGGATCATGGTGCCCAGTTCTGCCATTACTTCTCCCCTATGCAAAACCTGGGCTTGCAAGTAGTTCTGGCAAATTTTCTTTACAGCTCTACTTTACTATGAATTTGGAATGAAATCTGAACAGTGGGAATGAACATCAGAAGGATGTTGAGAGGGCTGGTGAAACTCCACATGACTTGAGGTACCCTGCCTGAGATTTTTGCAACTTGTCTGTGGTGATATTCATCTTATGGTTCTGATTTTAGCATCACAATCTATTCCCTAATATTTGCCAGCAATCAGTCCTCACATGAGGTTGAACATCCCTCCTCACAGGACACTTCCCATGAATATCTTTTGAGGAATTGACATAGGGCACAGTTTGTTATATGTGACATAGCTGTGACAAAATCCCATTTGATGCAGTCCAATAAGAACTCATATGGTCCCATCTTCCATGAAACACATGTAATCCCCCTTACCCACTATTATTTTCAGCCCTTCAGATCTCAAGGATTTGTCTTCCTAATGTCCCTTTGGTGAAGCCTAGAAGCTGCTCCAAGACTCAATTAAATGTGTGGGAGTTGTGTGCCCAAAACACACGCTCCTCTGGTCCTGTCATGGGCACGTGTCTGCTCATACAATGAGTTTGCTTTGGTGACGGGCAATGGGATGACACAATAGGATTATGTGGAGATCTTATTGTGGAGAAGTGCTTCTCCCATAACCAAAATTCTGTGTGTCCATTCATGCCATGTGATGGGGAAGCATTCATTTTAGACATCTTGGGGTGTGTTTCCAGACATGGAATGGGAAATGATCAGAGCAGATGGGTCCTGAGTACCACTGTTGGGCTTTGTCCAACACAGCTTGCTTGGAAGCCAGAGCACAATTGTAATCAAACACTCATTAGATGGCCATTAGGAAACATGCATTTGTTTAATGTTGAGCATGATGTGAGACAAATGATGATCTCCTTGTTAATAATGTCATATTCCCATCCTCATGATACCTTTCTTTAAGGTGGCTATTTTTTCTGTCAGCTGCAAAGCAGCTTTTTGCAAGCTTTTGGTCCCTGAAGTGGCTAACACCATCGGTGTTAGTAATGCTGGGCAATGCTGGTCGGTCTATCCAGTGATCAGAGAGGAGGATGATGATCTCCAGCCCCCATGAGGAAGGCAGGGCTCGCGGAGCCCCGAGAACCGCAAGTTTTTTTCGCTGTGGTTGCGATTTTGCGGTGTCTGGGCCACGACGGCGGTGCGGGAGGGAGGCGGACAGCGGGAGGAGAAGTGCGAGGGTGAGCCCGGGCGGGCCGAGCGAGGGGCCGGGGCCGAGCGAGAGCGGGCTGGGCCCTGCGCCCTCCGCTGCTCTCCGCCGGCCCCACCGGTCGGGGCCGCCGGCGGCGGCAGGCTTAGTCACAGGAATGTGGGTGGGACTGCCTCCTCCCCGGCGCCTTAAAACCCCGCTCGGACCGGCACGCTCGCAGTCTCCCGTCCCGGCGGAGCGTCCCCGCCGCACCACACCCGCGACGCCCGGGCTCGCTGGGCGCGCCGCCGGCCGGGCACGATGGTGGTGTGCGGCCTCGCCTGCTGGAGGTGCAGGTGGCTCCTGCCCCTGCTGCTGGGCCTGGCCATCATCATGGGCATCATCGCCCTGGCGGGCCGGGGCTGGCTGGAGTCCGAGTCGGAGCCCTACGTGCAGCAAGCGTCGCTGTGGGAGAGCTGCACGCGGGGCGAGGAGGACCTCAACTGGAGCTGCGAATCCCTCATGGATTACGGTGAGTGAGGAGCCCTCCGAGGGACCCGGGGCAGTGGGTGCCGAGGCTAGTGACCTTCCCTAACTGTTGTGGAGCAGCTGCTTTCTGGAATGGAGTTTCCCTCCAGAACCAGTATCCGTGCTGTGTCAGGGCTTAAACTAGCAACGAAACACAGGACTAGGCTGCTCCAGAGCCATCTTTTTTTTTTATCAGTACAGCTCTGAGAAGCCGTGGTGTTGATATTTTGGGTTTTTCTAAAGTTATCTTACAACAAGGTAAGATTGCAACTGGCTCCAAGTCTGTCCGTCTTCTTCCCCTCGCTTCTCGCCGGGCTGCAGTCCCACTGCCAGGTAAGGCAGCCGGGCAGCTCCCTCCCTGCGCCGCCGGTCGCCCTGGTCGGAGGGCGAGTGTGGAAACCTTCATGCAGGGTGTCCTATGCAGAGCCACACCTGGACAGTAGTAAAATGGTATTTCCCCAACCCTTTGGAGGGAGAGAGCACCTTAATTTAACCCTCCTGGCCAAGGGAGTGCATCTATTAAAATGCTTCCTGATCTGCAGCTTAAAATGGCTTGATGTGGGTTCGCAAGCAGAAAAAAAAAAAATGCCCTTTCCTTTGTACCTCTCTGTTGCACTGGGCCTAAATCAGGGATAAGTGTGCCTCTCTTCTAACTTGCTTAGCTGCTTCTGTATCTGGCATCACCACTGTAATACTCTTACTGAATGCTCTCCGTTTCTAGGTCTTTTGGGGGACTTTTTGTTTTATTGCTAGAACACGTGGGTCTGATTACATCTGCTTTTCCCTCAAACAAAATATTTCTGGACAAATAAGCAGACCCGCCTTAAGATCCTGGATGCGGGTTCTTTAGGGACTGGGGGGCTGGAAGGGTGTGTTTCAGCTAGGAGAGCTGGGACTCTTTCCCTGCTCAGATCCCTTGCTGCCTGAGCATGGCAGACTGACTTCCAGAAGCTTTTCATTGCAACTCTCATGCACAAGCAAAATCCTGAATACATTGTAAGAAAAGTGTCTTCGTTTCTCAGCCAGGTAATGACTTTGGGCTTTACTGCAGGTGGAAGAAATCTGGCTAGTGAGATGAAAATATCCATTTCCCCCATTAGACAGAGAAGAAAAGCTAGTGTAGGGTTGCTGAAATTTGCATTGCACAGGCAAAAAATGCTAATATAGTACAGCCACTGGAATTTGTTTTCTCCTGTAGTGACACTGTTTTACACGTCCCTGAGTACTGATGGGTGTGTGCTTTGCATCAGCCCTCAGCGTTATGAGGCAAAAGAAATTTTCTGCATTTTTTTCGAGTTAACAGGCTGACAGAGAAGAATTGACTTCACTTGCTTAAGCCTTGGCTTATTTAAACCAAAAGTTATTTAAATCCTTGACTTATTTATATGAATTTGCCTGTTCTCAAATTTTCATAACATCAATGCCACTGTCTACTCAAATAGTATTTACATTGAGAGACAGGATGTAACACATGAGTTCAGGTTTGATTTGTTTTGTTTCCTTTTCTTCTATGCTAATGCAATTAGTGTCAAAATAGGTGAGGGCATTTACAAAGGAAAAAATGCCTAGCAGGCATTTGTAGCACTTCTGCAGGAAAATAAATGTTAACAAATTGAGATGCATAACTTCTGCTTTGCATACAATAATTGCTGTGCACTAACCATCCTGCGCCTCTTCTGATGAAACGAAGACTTCAGAGTGGATCTCCATTAACAGAATGTTCCATTAAACTAATTCTTAATTGAGCTGTCGCATGTGTACTAGCAAGAGGAAGAATAAAAGCAGGCAAGTCACTTATTTTAAATTAGGGGAAAGGGGCAGGAAAAGACAAACAAAGATTTGCAAATAGGAGTGTCTCCTAAACTGCATTGCTCCTTAATGCACATTTGCAAATATCACATGAGAGGGAAGAAGTGAAAGGGAAAAAGAAGAGTAGGCTGTCATGTGGTAGGGAGCAGGGAAGGGATTTTGTTTAGAGTTCTGTACTGGTTTGTGTCTGGGAAGTGCCCTGGCTGGCAATGCCTGTGTATTATGAAAATGTTGCAATGCAGAAGTGCTGTACTGCACTAGAATATGACTCAAGATGACTTAGTGTAGACCATTGCAGGATTTAACTGCTGACTGTGTGTTTAAAACATATCAGTAAGCCATCAGCTATGACAGGGATTATTTGCACTGTGTTACTTGGAGAGGATGATTGTCTTTATAGTGATGAGGTTGTAAGCTTAGGAGCAATATTTATGGGTGGCTGTGTCCTCCTGGTTCTAAATGACTGGTCCCAGTGACTTTGCTTTGAATTAACTCTGTAAAAGATGGGTGTGTACGTGTGCAGTAAAGGTAACCCCACTAGGTTAACTCTTTCTTATATTCCTAACAGCCAGTTAGTATTCATTAAATACACATCAGCCAACAATGAAAAGGGGGAAGCATTCTCCTGGATCCTTAGTAAGTGCCAAAAAAAAAAAAAAAAAATAAAAAAAAATCAAAAAAAGGTGGAACCTAGAAGTAGGAGCCCAACCTTTGTGAATCATGTTTCCCTGCAGCTGTGCCACTGTACCTGTGCCCCTAGAGGCATGGACTTTGATACCACAGATTATTGGTGAAACTGAGTGCATGTGCAGACTTCACTGAGGGGCCAGGTAAATAAAGGAGGAATGCTAGGTGTATGCCTACCTTTTCAATACACCTCTTCTCAGGCACACTTTTGTCTGATTTACAATGCCAGGATGCATTCAAGACAAACTAACATCATTTATAGCATCAGCCAAGTGCAGGCGCTCGGGAAATGCTAATGGGAAAGGTGTAGCAGTTGGTGTCCCTGCCTACACCCAGAAAACACTTACTGCAACTTCCTGGTAAGAGATCCCAGTGAACAGGTGAGGCTGGAGTCTCTGCCAGTGCACTTTGCTGACACCTGGGCAGGCACAGTTCTACTGCTAACAATCTAGAGACTTTAAAAGTTGGAAATGAGTAGGATTGTGCCTCTCCTCAGCTCTCAGCTGAAGCCAAGTTTGTACTAGATAGCTTGTATTTAATATTTTGGTAGTGTAGCGATTGCTTTTCCTGTACTCCTACAGCCAAAACAGAGTTGTGATTCCCAGTATTAATTTGCAACCTGCCCTCCCAGAAAACCTTTGATTCTGGACTCTTTTGTGTTTGTGGTGGTTATGCACATAGCTTCCTCTCACCAGTCATGCTACCATGGAAGTTTGCACATTATCTGGGCAAGAAAATAGTGCTGACAGTGGTCTTTTGCTCACAGTTCACTACACCTTTATTACATCAAAAAAGGGAGCTATTTTTGGCATTCTGTGTAATGGGCTCTTGAGACCAAACAAGGATTGCTACTGCCATTTATATAAACAAGAATATTACAGCTACAGTGTAAAAACATTCCCCATCTCTGCAGGTCATGATAAAAACTTATTCACAAGCTAGCAAACTAGCTTCATCCTCTGGAAGTGAATAAACGAAGATGACAGTCTTGTTACTACAAATCCTGTAGCAGTTCATTTTCCTGCTAGACTACTTTCACAGCTCTTTTATTGATTTCTAAAGGGAAATCTAGGCTTAAATATCTTAGCCTGCAGAGATTCCATCTCCTCCCTGGTGAGGCTGAGGCATGGCCAAATGAAATCAGGAAATACACTTAACACTAAGGCACTGTTGCTTGCTTTCTTTTAATTTCATCATGTTACTGGTGCTCATCAGTAACATTAAGTAATCGTGACCCCTCCTAGTTATTTGCATGATAACATTTGCAGCTTAGTTCCTTTCCATAGTAATCATTAATGTAATGTAATGCTATGTAACAAAACTCTTAATCCTTCCTAATAATTATAGACCTTCAGCTTCTGAATAATTTTTTTTAATGTTCTTTCAACACCACCTAATTGATAAATACTTTTCTGCTGATTAGATGCAAAGAACTTGACTATTCTTTGAGGCCAAGCTGACCTGGAAACACTAATACTCCCAACTATTTCTTTGCTTCTCTGCTCTCCTATTCTTCTGCCTTCCTGCTTATGCAGCTCCAAATGACTGTGGTGTTCTTGGTTGATTACACAAACAGACAGCATATGTATGTTTATTTTGCATAAGATATACTCTCTGTCAAATGAATGGATCTGAGGATTTTCTATTTTCATGGAAAACCTTAAATTCTGGCTAAATATCTCATGATTACAAGGTACTTTTGATCACAAATCAGGTAGAAACTGGGGTTAATCTGTCATTTTCTGACTCTGAGCAGGTGTCTCCAGCTCTTATGGCAGCAAACAGTGAGAGGGTAAACCTGCACCTCTCCCCTTCTGGGAGCTGTAGGGGGAGGATCTTTCAGAAAGACAGGACAGCTGGGTGCCTGTTGGGACTCAATCAGCTCTCAGAAGCCTTTAGGAGGAAAAGGAGCTGGAAAAATCTGACTTGATATATATGGGGATGAGGGGGATCCTGCATGGAGAAACAGCAATTTCAGTCTTAGCCCTGCAGCAGCCCTCTGCTGAAAACTCTCCCTCTTGGTGGGGGTGGCAACAGGTCATGTGGGTAAGGAACATTCCAGAGCTGTACCCTACACTCAGGA
Organism: Pomatostomus ruficeps; assembly: GCA_013400735.1. Lineage (NCBI taxonomy): Eukaryota > Metazoa > Chordata > Aves > Passeriformes > Timaliidae > Pomatostomus > Pomatostomus ruficeps. Next base: position 31,896 of record VYZT01041606.1, on the reverse strand, counting down.
AAGGTGCACCCTCCCACCCCAATGTCTCCCATCAGTCACTTATTAAAAGACTAACATACACACACAATGTAAGAGAAATCTCAGAAATTGACCATAAATCCAGAGGGTTCTGCTGCTCTTCCTGTGATTCCCACGGGGGATCAAGTGGCTGGCTGATAGTTCAATGACTGACTACACTCATCCAGCCCAGAGCACACCCATCTTGTGCTGTGGCCAGCACCTATGACTCCATCTTATCAGGTCTTGTCAGCATCAACCTGCTGCTAACTGCTGTTGGAAAAAATAATCCAGCAGGAGAAAGAGAGGAAGGTCCTGGGTCACCAGCACTGAACTCTGTCACATGTAAGTACAAAACTGACTGAGTTTCATAATGATGGTGCCTATTCCTGCCTTGTTTCTGAAGACCTGAAACAAAGCTGAGCTTGATATTAATCTTCCTGAGAAGATATCTCCTGCCGTGATATGTGTTGTCATTTTCTTATTGCCAGAGACAAGAAAATAAATCACTGTGAGCAGAGCCAGGGCTGACCTGTATTCAAAAGCTTATTATGCTTGTAAAGTAAACACAGATGGTATGAAAATGGCAGAGAGCACTGTGAGCATTCTGCCTTGTACTCCTCCAGTTGTGTTCGTGTTGCACCAAACCTCAAGGTGTCTAATGTGCAGGTGTATTTGAGTTTACAATGTAAGTTTTATCAAACAGATGCCACATTTGTCTTCCTACACCTTGTCAGCATAAATAGTGCATCTGAAAGGGAATATGCTATGATAAGTAAGTGTTCTTTCT
>VYZT01041606.1:0-31099 GCA_013400735.1 Pomatostomus ruficeps | reverse complement strand
TCTTTTTTTTCCCTTTTTTTTTTTTTTTTGTTAATGGGACAAATATTGATAAATAGCTTGCCTAGATTATCTAGTCTGAATCGGTTTTCCTGGACTGGCTGTGCATAATGGTTACATATCCCTTTATATTAGTTATCACTAAAAAGAAATCCTATTGTGGAGACAATATTCAGTACCTGCGTTAGGTATGTCAGAGAATATTTTGTATGAAAAGATTTTATCAAACCGCTGATGTAGCTCTAATCTCCAGACACGCATCAGGTCTCCTCCCTGCTTCTTCCCCTCAGCATTCCCTCAGGGAAGGGCTATGAAACATGCACAACTAGCTGTAGGAGAACTAATTTGAAGTTTTTACTGTCTTGAGTAGCTCCAGGAAGGGAGAGGGGAAAGAAAAACTTTTTCCTTATCTTTTCTATGTCAGCATTATTGTCTTCAGGTCGAAGTGGTGGTGACTGGGAGTTTTAGGCAGAGATTTGGCTGATAGATACCTGCTGTCTTTTACTTTTGCTGTTGGATTAGGGGAGAAAGAAACCAGTTGAAACAGATCTAATTAAAATAGCTGTAAAACAATGCTTTTCTTTCAGATAGCAAATTGCAGAGAAAGAATGGAGACTACATTGAAAGCAGTATATCTCCAAAGTCACTTCAAATGTGTTGGAATGGACAGCTATGATGAAAGAGATTTTTTTAAAATGTTGTGACCTAGATCTCACTGGCTTCTTGATTCCTACATTAGAGGGAGCTCAGGATCTGGCCCTACCTCTATCTGAATGTGTGAAAGTAGAAACCCACAATATGTAGATGTGGGAATTGAGCTGTGATGACAGCTGACTGGAAAATAAAACACTAGCCAGTATAGTTTAGCCCTTGTGGGCAGGTATCCTGCCTCCGGGGCAGGAACACCTTGGCTTGTAGTTGTTTGCACTGGACTCACCTAAATTACTTGGTTTCTGAAGAGGATGAGGTGTGTGAAGGCCTTTCCACAAGGCCATGTTACTGTAAAAGTAGAATTGCTGGCTGTTTTTCTAGGAGGTTTTCCTACCATTGGTGCCTCAGCCTTGGCCTGTGGTTCTGGATGCTGATGCTGCTATGTCTGAATATAGGCACTTGCTTCATGCCTGAACCTCTCCAACATGCAGTGGCTTGATATTAAGTAGCTTGATACACCCTGTTCCAGCACATGTCAAAGTAATGATTCAAAGAGGACTGATCAACTTTTAACTCAGATTTTGTTGTTTCTCCTCCACTTGCTACATTTTAGCTGTGAATAGATACTTATTTTCAAGATCTTTCTTTTTCTCATCTTTTCCTCTATTCCAAGTTTATTTCTTCTTGGTCATGCTAATTTTGCTATACATGCACTATTTTTGCCTTAAACAAACAGAAGTTTTATGCAGACAGCACTGTTATTTCCCAGCAGTTATCTCCTGTGGTGGTACCCTCTTGTCTGCTTTCACACTTGCCTGTGCATGGAAGTGGTTTTGTAAACTTGTATATCGAGCAGGAGCTGTAATGATAAAGGGCATTGTCAGCAGTGTTGTGCCTTATCTGCTCAGATGTCTGTGGGTGTCTTACAGACACAGAGTCTGAAGGGGTTATCTCTATTCTGTGCTGCACTCTATCCCCCTTTTCTGCAAAACAAATTAACAGGCAAGGAGTACTGTGCTGCTCCAGTAGTGATGGTGCCCCCTGCTCTGCAGCTGTGTGCTTTGTAGGCATTCAGTATCACTTTGACATAAGGACATGCTCCTTACAGTAAAGGATTTCAATTAAAAAATGACTAAAGAAAACCAAAGAGCTGCAATGACCTACAGGAGAGTACTGCTGTGTGTAATACCTTTCTTGTTTTCTCTTCAAGGATGGGGGAGAGCAGCAGCTGCCACATACCTCGTCGGCTTTGTGATCCTGGTCATCTGTTTTGCCCTTGCAGTCATTGCGTTCTCCATTGAGATCCTCCGCTTCAACTTTGTGCGAGGAATCGGAGGCCTGCTCTTTGTTGTTGGTAAGGCTGGGCACAAAGACAAGGTTATTTTAGATGTGAAACAGGTATCAGCAGAAAAACGTGCTGGATGGAGTCTCCCTGATGAAATTAGCTGTCTCTGTCTGGGTTATGACTCATTTTCATGGGGAACAAGGGAAGGTTGGTTTGTGCTCTGAGAGCATTATGGTTAGGGAAACTTCAGTGGCCTTTGTAGGTTCTCACTTTCCCAAAAGCACTACATGGGGACACCCAACACCTTTGACCCTGCATGTCACATGCTAAGACTTAAGAGCTGAGAGCCAAATGTGCTTCCCACTCTTCTGATGGGAGGAGGAGGAACAGGGTTCTGGGAGGTAACTGGCTCGGCAGGGTTCCCGGTGCTGGCTGTGGGACAGGGCTGGTCACAGCATGCAGGTATGTGCCTTAGCAACTTGGCAATGGCACAGGCATGAGATCTGCCTGGGACAGGAGTCGCATACTCTGTAACAATGCAGATTTGATTGCATGACTGAAGCTAATCCTTACATATCTTAAATATGCACTTCTCTCCAGGTACCTTTTTTTAGTGGGAACCGTAATATGTTCACTGTAACTTACTCCTGGTTTTCTTTCTTTTCTCACTCTAGCTGCATTCCAGATCATTGGCTTGGTCATTTACCCGGTGAAATTCACAGAAGAAATTCCACTGACAGGAGATAACATGTTCAGCTGGGCCTATGGCTTTGGTTGGGCCAGCACTGTTGTTGTAATAGGTTGTGCTTTCTTCTTCTGCTGCCTCCCCAACTGGGAAGATGAAGTCCTGGGAAACATCAAGCCTACTTATTACTACTCTTCCCCAGAGAGAGCACCATACTTAAATTGAAAGATTAAGTCCAAGTACAGTCAACTGTCAAAACAGAGGAGTACCTCTGATGTATGTTTGGTGTGATTGGAGGAGACTGAAAAAATTCGCCTGATTTCGCCAGAGTATTTCTTACTGTCCCTGGCAATAAATTAGGAAAAGCATTAGCATCTTAAAGCAAATAGCTTTTACCTAAAGTATTATTTACATATTCTCATGTCAATTCAGTTTGGGTGGTTTACTAACTCCTTCCCCTCCCAATTAATTGAGTCATCCTTATTTTATTAAAATATTTTCTTATGAATAAAGATGATAGTGTTTCAAGAGTAGAAAGGAAAAGGATAGCTTTTAAACAACCCATTGGTGGGTCCTGCAAGATAGATTGTTCTTTTTCACCTCTGACAAAATTGCTTTAAACAGAACTAGGAAAAAACATAGCCTTCCAAAGAATGCTTTTTCTTCTGTCAAAGTCAGTCCCAAGGAAAGAACTTCCCTGAGACTATCACAGTCTGCCTAAAAATATTTTCTCATTCCTGTTACTGGACTGTTGTTGACTATTAGCTATTTGAATTAAGGGGAAAATAAAATTAAAATTTATTTTCCACCAATTGGTGCTGCTGGACAAGGTCTCTTCCAAAGCATGGAGCTGGTGTGTATAACATAACAGTAGCTAATGTAACCCTGGTAGGTTTGTGGCCACAGCTGGACTTGTGATGGGCTCACATATATATGTTGTCATAGATTCAGATGTTAAACTTCAGATATTTTTACATAGTATTTGAGGGATGCTGATTTAGAAAGTATCTTTGAGCAGAAACATAAACTATTCTATTTGTCTACCTTTGTAAAGCTGTAGTGTTTTAATTATCAGTGTGCTTTGGAGGCAAATCCTAGCACAAGATGTTTGAAAACCTCCAAAGGTTTCTAACATTCTAGGTACCTCAGAGTTTAGTAAACTTGGGGCTGCTTTCTGGGTGAGTAGGGGTGACAGGTAGAAATAGAAAGGCAGTTCTATGAGCAATTTACATATGCAAACTTCATACAGATATCCATGTCAGAGTAATCTGGCTGGCTCCTTGTTTGTGTTTCTACAGCCAGCAATTCCAAATAAGTATTCCAGTGAGGCATAGCCATGTCTGTGTTGGTCATGAACCTACAGCATCCTACAGGAGATTTAATTATGGTCTGTAATCTTTGTCAGGGCTTTGTTCAGCTGGGGAAGAAGAAAGAAGTTCATTTTTTGAACTCCTCTTCCAGCTATGGGAGAAGTAGCTTTAGCAAAAACAGATTGAGGAGGGTACAGGCGGGGTGGAAAGCAAATGGTGTATGTTACTCTGTGTTATTTCTTACTCTCATGAACCTGGTACTTAGGAGAGGCTAAGTGTGTGGGTATGTGTATTCATGCACATGTACAAAATAGAACTTAAAAAGCATTAGCCAACAGACTGTAAAGCTGAAGTAATTTACAACTAATCTTTTGCAATGCCCTGTATTTCTTATATTATATATTGTATAGCTTCCCATTTTGTAACACCTTTTTCAATTTGATAATGCTATATATTGCATGTGATCCTGTTTTAGAGAGGCCAGGTGATTCCTGAAGGTCCCTTCTAGGCCTGTATTTTTAACTTCACAGAGCATAAATGTCTGCAGACTTCGGAATTGTGTTACAAGCTCAGTTGTGGCATATACAATCAATTGTATTTATGATTCTTGCTGAGTAAGAGAGTTCTGTGACAAACATAGCCTTTTTATTTTTTTTTTTTCCCTTTTCTGTACAGTACTGGCTGGTGGGGGATACTGTGTAGACTTACTTGTATCATAAGTAATGATAGTACCTACTTCTAGTGAATTCAAAACACAGCAGAGAATCTCAAGTCAGGAAAGTCCTTGCACAACTAAAGCTGAAAAGGAGAAAAAATTGTAAGAAAGTGGACACCTCTCGTAATGACAGGGAGGATGCTATGGAAATACAGTAATCGGGTTTAGCATAATTTAAGTCTTTTGTATGCTTTTTTATAAGCATTGGCATAACTTGTCAAAAAAGCACGTATGTAAAATAAACTTGGCTCTGAATGTACTAGGAGGGGTAGAAGCATAACTAGCATGTTACACAACTAAGATGTTCCAGAGAAAGCTATTGCAAATAGTCATTAATTACTTTCAAATGATATTAATGTATGTGACACTCCTTTCCAATGTGGTGGCTTAATTAAAAATGTTTTAATTGATGGTTGTAGAAACTTGGTAGTGTTTGTGGTTCGTGAATTAATTTCATAAAATCAAAAAAATAAACCATTCTTTTCTTCTCTTAACATGAATATCAGTATCCATAAAGTGTCAGGTTAATAAAATGAAGGCAAAGACCTCATGTCCACGAGGCAGCAACTTCATTTCCCAGTCAAAATAAGCTTCAGTGCAAAACATGTCTGTGCACTTTCATTGAAGTGCCAGGCATAGAATGTTCTTTGCTAAGCCAAAACCTCTTAAGCACATCACAGCTTAAGGGAGAACTCTAAACATTTTAAATACACAACAGTCTACAGGCAGTCTTGGGTGTGGGAAGTCTGTTCTTTACCAAAACTGTTCCAAGTGCCTTTCCTACACTGATCAAGAAATTTAAATAGTGAAAAAAAGATGGTGTACTCACCTGCTATTTTCCATGGAAGGCTGCACTTCTCCTATGATTAGAAACCTTCCCACTTCTAACCAGGTTATGCATGGCCCATTTTATAGCCCTGTTCTAGTGGCATTTTTAAAGAGAGCAAATCAGTCAGTCACTGCTGTCTTACACCAACCTGTGGCTTCTGATTTCTGGAAAGACAGGTTCATCATTCTCCTGTTTGTCTTTTTTTTATCTGTCCTCTTCCCTAAATGCTTTAATTTTAAAATTAATTTACTACCCTGGATTCTCATACCTTGCATGTATTTCATTTTGGGTTTTGCTTCCATGGCTCCCCCCTTTTAATTACTTTTTGTTCTAAATAAACAAAATGAAAAATATTTTGGTTCCTTTTAGATTTTCCTAAATGCTCTGAAGGTAATTGCAGGGTTTCTCTAATGCCCTTCTTTCAACGGGAGGAAAATTTGTACTCCTGTTTACCTACCAGTCTGTATTAAGCTGCAACCTAAATCTGTGCTCACTGAAATTGCCTGAATGTCTCCAGTGAGCTTCAGGCTGCAGGGTTGCTCCTTCTAATCCAACCTGGGAGAAGAGAGAGCAGTTCAGGAGAATCTGAGCACACGTGGCCCTTGTCTCAGGGGGAGTTGTGAGCAATCAAAACTGTGCATGACTGAGTGCTAGGGAAGGCTAATTGACCTGACTGGGATGATTAATGCTTAAATCTCATGGATATGGGAAACAGCTGCCACACCCTACTGGGATTTTGTATTTTTAGTTGACGTAACAAGTGACTAATTTTTTAGACAATTCATTGACAAGTTAGAATTCTAAAAGATTATTCACCTGACTTTTACATCCTGCATACAAGGGCTTTTGGACATAGAATACACACATAAATCAAGGCAGTGTAGTAACAGATCGTTCAGGAGGGGTGAGGGTTGTTATGGTGATAAGCACACCAGAAACAAAAACAAGTGCCTGCTAAAAGAAAATGTTGCACACACACAGACACAAAGAGAGTTGCTGAGATCATTAATCACTTATAAACTAATGAAGAACCAAGCACATATATTTGTGGAAAGCAAAATGCTTTAGGAGATGCACAACATTTGAGAGAGCTGAGGTACTGGTTCCACAACTCAGAGCAGTGGGGGTTACTGGCAATATGGAACAGCACCCTGAAAAAACTGGTTAATCTGTGCCAGTAGGGGAAGTTGCACAGGTTTTTAAGTGGACTTGGGAGGTGATACTTGCAACCAGAATAAAGTTTAATCAAATCTGGAGCATGCATTTGTCAAAAATAGGGATGCTGAGTTTCTGAATTTGGTTCCTGTAACAGGCGTCGGTACAGGAGTAACAAAATCCACATGCAGTGGGTTCACAGAACGTGGTAAATGCCAGTGTTACTGCACAGGTGCAGCAGTTTGTATGTGTAGATCCCACTTGCTGCAGGTGTGCTGTGTATTTATGAGATAATTTCAATGACTCCATGGTGCAGGTCTGCGCTGGTACAGTAGGCAGCCTTTTGTCTGGGAGTTTCTGGTGTCCTAAGGTGTGAGCAATGCTGCACCAGCTATGAAGCTTGACATCTAGAAATTCCAGGCAAAAATCCAATGCCCTCAAATTTTGCCTATATAAAATTATATTTAAATTACTTGAGAATTGTTAGAATAACCCAAAGCGTTTTTTCATTAGGATTTTTGAATGCATAAATTTAATAAGACTGTATTTATAATAGAGATTATCAAAGAAAACACACAGACATGCCCGGAGCTTTATAATATAAACATTACAGCTATAAACAAGATAAATAATAATTTATGATAACTACGCATTATATGATTAATAAGTATAAATTAATTCTATTCCTCATGGGTTCATCTTGGCAGGATTGGATAACACTAGAAGAGTTGGTATGGCTGCTGCTTTTTATTTATCTGTGGAAATGAGGACAACAAATACTATTTTTTACAGAGGTCTTTGTGAATATAGAATATTTTATAAACATCAAAGCTTGCTAAGACTCAAGGAGATACATTGGAAATCAGTGTTCACTGAGTTTGAGAGGACCCAGAAAGATTTGGAGTAAGCACTCAAACAAAACTGTGGGCATAAAAGCCAGGTAAGTCCTGTCCTACAGTGTGCTGCTCTGAGAAATGATCATGGATTGAAGTAGGCCAGTTTGATGATCACAGTCCTGAATACACACTGACCTGTGGCCATTACAGTCCCTTTTCAGGAAATAGCCTATTTTTAAGCTCTTTTTGTGTTAGCAATACCTTACAACAGGAAATAAGCAGAACTTACAATGGAAAAAATAGTTTAGGTGAATTGTTATACATGAAAATTAACTTCTGACTTGAAATAGGAAGACAAAACAACTTACAAAACAAAACTTGGGAAAATCATAATTGGCATTTGGTATCAAGACAGTAAGTTGAAAATGTTGCTAGGAGACTTCCATTTTAATTTCAGCCCTCTTGTCAAATCAATTTCATATCAAGCATTTAAAACTGAAGAGATCATTTCCATGTAACATGTTCGTTTCAGCAAAATCTTGCTTTTGGCTAGAGAATCTCAAAGTGAAAATTCCTGGCTGAAACCCTTTAAGATACGCTTGGTGTGTATGTCATATCTGTAAATCTCAGTGTTTAAACAAGGAGCTATTCCCAACTGACCCATACGGCAGAGCAGATAAAAGCCATTTCTTTGACAGAGCACTGTAAGTAGCAAGGCTGTGGCACCTGGGAATTACCTAAGTGAAGCTGATTTTATTCCTCTCCTAAGGCAACTGAGCTTTATGCTTTACAAGGAGTTACTGTTACAATCCACTACAACACGGCAAGTATCTAGTTAGCTTACCTATGCCACAGAGAAATTCTGGAGCCCAGAGCAAGTAGCTTAAGTAAAATTATCCCATATGTAGAACAGGACTGTGCTGTACCACTCTAACTGCTTACCCACGGGTTCACAAAATCCCTGTATGCAACATGCTATGATTCTTTCATTCTATGAGTCTGTGTGCTCACTGGAGAGCTTATGCTCCTGACAGCCACTCAAGGAAGATACAGACACTCACAATGATTACAAGTGTCCAGAGGCCATCTCAGCTCCTAACTGAGTAGCTGGTTTACAGGACACCCTTAATTTCAGCCTTTTGCTTGTAGAGTTGAGGGAGAGTTGACTGAACTGATTAAACTTCTACAGAACATCTGTAGGAAATACCTGGGGATTAAACCGTGTTCCTATATAGAGCTTATCATGTCCTTTAGCAAAAACAAATTGTCAGCTGACAATTAAATCCATGCTCAGGCACACAGAATCTTTGTACCTTCCTAATCCTGTGTTTTTCTTATTTGTGTTTTTCTAATACAGTTTTGAATTGCTCACATAAATGACAATCCTGGATGCTGCCCCATGTTTGCATCTTGGGTGTTAAAACCTATTGGTTTTCACATTTAGCCTTGCTAAGGAGAGGAAGAAAGCCCTATTAAGCCTAAGCCTTTGTCCTGTTGAGGCAAGCTTGTTCTACTGACAAGAGTCGTTGCATGTGTGGCAGGCTTCGGTGGTCCTGCAGCAACCTGGTCCTGGATGACTCTTGCTAAAAACCTTAACAAAACCCTGTGGGAATTTTCATCTGAGCTCAGCAGTCAGTGAACAGAGGAAGTATCCAACATCTGCAGAGATTTCTGTGCTGTGTGGGACATATAGAGGAAATCTTTCCCAAATGGACATCAGCAGGACTGAGCACCCATCACTCCCCACGTCATCATAAGCATCACGGAGAAGTCACAGTGCCTGGTCACCATGGGAGAGTTCCTCAGAAAGAGTTGGTGTGGGCAAAACTACAGGATGTCAACTGTGTGCATTTTTGTAGGAGGGTGTTTTTATTTTGCAAGAAAGTAAAGTCAGGTCCTGTTCAGAATGTATTTCAGACATCCTTCTAATTAAGACAAAGGAATTGCAGCTTGGATTACCCTGTGAACACTTCTGACATCTAAAGGTCTTTTTCTACGTGTGCTTGCTATGGATGAAATATTAATTCCATGGAGAACACCATTGCCTTACTGTCCAGGGGATGCAGGGAGTGACCACAAGGTACAATTTGGCTGACCAAGTTGCATCACTGTTTAGGCTGTGGTTGTAACAATAACTGCAGTGGAACCCTTTCCAAAGGGAAACAGTAGATTGGCTTTACCAGAAGAAGAAAAGGACCTATGGTTGTAAATAAATGAATAAAGATAGCAGTAATAGTTACAAGATTTATGCTCAGAGTTACTTGTTAGATGTAAGGTAGCACACAAGAGAACAGATCATAAATTAATCTTAGCAAAACTTTCAAAATCCAGGTTCTGGGGGCTTCTTGTTTATAAGCAGTGTGAATATCAGATAATGAAAATGTGCTTGCTGCAAAAGTCATGATCATGCACCACAGTTGGTCAGCTTACGCCAAGCTAGTCATTTATATAGCTTAGCTGACCAGGTCAGAGACTAAAGGTGAATGAAAATATGCTGCCAGTGATTTGTTAGCTTTTTCTTTCATTAAAAAAACCATTTGTGTCTTGCCTGAAAAATATGTATTTTTATTTCTAACTCTAATGCTGTAGAATTGTTTGTTTTATCAATATCCTCCTGCTTACTTGGTTACCTCAAGTAATCATGAAGATTCATTAGCAATATTTTTAGGTGCAGAAAGTGCACTACAATCTAACAGTTTTAGCATTGATAATATATCTTTGTTTTTGACAGATGATGCTGGTGTTAGCCAGGAGGGACTATCCACAGATCCCGGAGAAGGAGAACAAGCATTTGTTTTCGTGTAAACACCCAGCTTGTACATTGTAAAAGACAAAGCATGGTGAAGGTAAGTCATCACTTCACTTAAAGTTTCCAATAAACTTTCCCTGTTTGCCATAGGGGTATCAGAATTACATGAGACAGATACATCATTTTGTCACCTTTGGATATATCTTCCTCTCTACTGTTCAAGGTATCACAAATTACCCTTTTACTCTATGTGAAGATTGCTTGTAATTCTAAGTGTTTTAAGGATTACAAAGGTGGACAAGACACAGAAACATCCATCGTGACTGAACACTAGTCCCCTTTCTTTCACAATGTGATAATGTTCTCTGCGGTATCACCTTGCAAATGTTAACATTTGTGACAGTATGCATTCATCCACAGCTGAGCTGTGGTAGAAACTGATGACAAATCCTTCAGTAAGTGCCTACCTGAAACATGGGTGAGCATTCTAAATTCAGGGAGGGCCATTTTAATCCTGCATAGACATTGGCTCTCAAATGCATGACAGTACCTTACTTCATACTAGATTTCAGGTACAAAGTTGCTTTAATTTTATTTGCCTATTTCCTTATAAAGCTGTACTTCTGTGAAAGGTTGGAACTTGGCAAGAGACTCAATATAGACAGCTGAGTGAAGGCTTGTCTACAGTCTACAGCCACATTCATGAATATTTCTAAAGCCATCTTTTAAAAACCATTTAATATCCACACCTGTTTTCTCTCAAACTTCCAGATTCTATTGTGCCCACTTCTACCTCAGCTGTGGCAACAGAAAGAACTTGTGTATATGGACTTGGACAGCTTGCAGGTACCAGCATAGTTTACTGTGCAAAAAAAAAAAAAAGAAGAAAAGAAAAAAAAAAGTGAGATTGTCCCTTATTTCCAACTAAAAACAGCAGTTGAGGTGTGTTCATAGTTGGCTGTAGCTTTCAGCAATATTCAAATTCAATGGCCAAAACAGTAAAAATGTTTCCTGCTCTCACAGAAGCCTGTTGGATACCCCTGATTGACCTCTCACAGCCACAGAGATTTTGGACTGTCTGTGCCACAGGGCAGCTGCTAGCAGGATGCTACAGCTGGCCAGAGTGAGAGGTAATGCAGCCACACCACCAGGCAAATAAGGTATCTGATGAGAGATAACACTTGGTGTCATGTTAACTTCTTCAAATTCTTTGTGGAGTTACTTCTTCAGTGTGCTGCAGCTCATTGCTGTGGATATTCCAGTTTGCTTTTCTGCAAGCTCAATGCCTCTTCAGGCACAGTGTATCAGTGCAATGTCAATTATTAATTTCTTTTATTTAGGTCATTATTGATTTACAAATATTAATTCAGAAAACTATTGTGGAGCTTGCAGTTCACAAACAGCCCACAGCTGTCACATTCCACCATGAGAGCTTCAATACAATAGCAAATATCTTTGAGTAAATGAGGTCAGTACTTGGATGCAGCCCCACCTGACAAAATCCACCATGGGAGTAAAGGATACTTTGCATCCTCTGGGCTTAACTGTGTTTCACACAAACCAACTTTGATCAAGGGCTGCATCTGCTTCAGATGTAAATGGAATTGGGCCCTACCCAAATATTAGGTTGTAGCACATATTAGATCAAAGGGAGAGTGCAGGGAACACAGCAATACTGCTTCTGAGCCAACAGACAGAAAACTCTGCTCCGCACTCGGCTGGGTGTCCTTCCAGGGCATAGAGAGGCGATGGCTCATCTCTGCATTGCTCTCTTAGCAGCTGCAGACAGGCTCTGGCAGGCCCCTGGCAGTGCTTGTACAGCCAGATCCACACACAGGGAGTGTTTGTGGGGCTCAGTCAAGTCAGATCTAGGGTTTTGTTCTCCCATTAAGGCTATATCCAGATCATACTATAATTTCGATGATAAACCTTGGTTTTGTTTTCCTCTGTACCTATGCCCCAGAAGGGGAAGAGAGGACAGTCACCTTCTTTATTGTGTTAGCTTTATAGCAGCAAGGGGAATTTCTTTAATTGTAAAAAATAAGGTATGACTTTATTTTTAAATGGAGTCCAAGAAAGGCAGCGTACAGCCTCCAGGTGGCAAGTTTCAGAAGCATCCCCCATGTCACACAAATAGTTCTCTCTCATCTCTGCTTTCACCTGCCATAATGTAAATCCCTGAGAAGATAGAAAAGTGTAAGCACAGCTGTGAGATGCTGCTGCTGGTGGGGATGTCAGGAAGGAAAGTGTTAAATGCTGAGGGTAAACAGCTCCCGATTTGTTACCTAGTCAGCAGGGCAGAGAAGATCCCACAGATAAACCCAGCCTTGAAGCTTTTCCCCAGCTCAACTGGTTATTGCTCAGCGGTAGCTCTTACTCATCTGAATCTAGGTGGAGCTTCTTCCCTCCCTCCCTCCACCCCTCCCTCCCTCCCTGTCTGCTGTGTCTGTCCTGGCTGAAAAGCTTTTCTGGAACATCTGCACACGCGCTCGTGGGCACCAGCACCGACTTTCCAGGAGCTCTGCAGAAGCTTCCATCGCTTTGCGTCGCTGAGCCTGTGGCAGAGAGGGCCGTGCTCGCCCCACCAGCCGGTGCCCTGAACCATGGTGAAGTACGGCCTCGACTACACGCGCTGCAGATGGATCCTTCCCCTGCTTCTGGGCATAGGAGTCATCTTCGGTATCATTGCGCTGGCGGGCAGGGGCTGGCTGGAGTCTCAGACCTTGCCCTATGTGCAGCAAGCGTCGCTGTGGCAGAACTGCAGGAGGCCTGACCAGGGCGGGGAATGGAGCTGCGAGTCCCTCATGGGCTACGGTAAGCGTCTACAGGAGTGGCGGGGAGCAGACTCTGAGGCAGAGGGTCACATCCCCCACATCACCTTCTCTCAAGTCCTCTAACTGTATCAGCCAATACCTGGCATTTATGTATGAAACCATGGGCAATAGGGACTGTCACTGAAATACACCAAGGCTTTTGACTAACTGGGTGAAGAAATTAAATGCCCTCACTCCCCTGGGCAGAAAAAACCCAGGAGGACTACGTGATACATAAAAACCCACATGTGGTATTGTACCGGTGCAGAAAACAATACCAATTTTCTTCCTTTCTTAGAAGAAACTGATAACCTCTTCTCACTAATCCCTACTTTTCAGAACTTAATGGCTACCAGTGATCAAACATCCAAACAACAAGTTGCGTGGGTAAGCCTGGCATAAGTGTGACAAGCAGGTCTGAGTGCCAGGAAAAGGGAGACAAAAGTGTAAGATGGTAGGAAGATATTCCCAGGGAGTGTCAGGCTACAGAATGCTGCCCTGAAACTTCAAGGTGGGTTATATGAAAGAGTCTCCTTGTGTTTATGAAAGAAAGCTTTAAAAGATGAAAGGATTTCTTGTTCATACTAAGTTTTGGTGAAGCATGCTATTAAATATGTTCACCCAGGTGCAATCTTCAGCTTGAAAAGATGTAAACCACAAGTGTGGGAGAATAGCCCAGAGAAGGGTCACTCTGGATGTGCTCTCTTTCTTTTTTTTTCCTTTTTTTTTTCTTTCTGTATATTTGCTATTGGCCATGGTCTGAAACAAGTAATTGTTAATGAAGAGCTGTTAGCCTGAGCTAGGAAGATAGTTCAAGAGTTGTTACAATTTATGCTAATTCAAATTACAAGCAAGAACCTTTTCTCTAGGGCTCAGAATCTCAGCTGTTCTTGTTAAAAATAAGTGTGAAAGCACTTGCTGAAGCAATCTCAAGGATCATTTATTAGAGCACTTCAAAATTGTTCCTGAAGGTCTATTGTATGTCATGAAACTCTGCCTTCTATGCACAAAATTCAGCTGTAATGAGTTAATTGTAGCAGGCCTCTGTGAGTGTAGGGCTCCAGGCATGACCAGCTCCACTGAGCATCACCATCCAGTCCTGCTCTCAGGGCACCAGCATCAGCTCTGTGGCTGAGAATAAGTCAAGCCAGCAAATTGGCCTCTGCTGCATGGCACTTGAGAGCAGGAGAAGGAACATGTTGCTTAGTAGAGGGCTTCTCAGTCCTGAGTCTCCTCCTATGTTTCCTGAAAAGGGAGCTCTCCTCTTGATCTCCAGGTTAGGCCCTGGAGAATGCCACAAATGCCAGCTTTAACTGGACGGAAAACACTGAGATGTTTCACCTTGCTTCTCTTGATGATACAAGAGAAATTTCACCTTGCTTCCAGGACCTAGATAGGTGTTTGGCATTTCCCTTCCTTTCTTATCCTGTGACACTTTTCAGGGACCGCAAAACTGTCCGGGGTTCTGCGGGACAATTTATCCAGCGCCCTCGGTCAGATAGACAGCCGCAGAGGAGCGGTATTTCTTTGTCTATCTATTTACCTAGGTATTGCCTCTGCAGTGGAAGGCAGAGCAGTCATTGTTAATAAAGCAGGTAGAAGTAAAGAAGAGAGAATGGACTCCTGATAGCAGTACTCAGATTTTATTCTTCTCTTGTGACGATATGAGCTATCAGAAAGACCTTGAGGAGGTGGTTACACGGGGTTTTAAGGGGAAAGGAAAGGGGTGGTCAGAGGGGTAGAGTCCAGGGGTCTCATCAAATCACAGAGTCATGTGGGATGACAGTTTTCCAATGAGTTCTAGGCAAAGGTGGAACATATTTGCATTAACCAATTAATGTTACAGAACAGTAGAAGTTTCTAGTAACTGTTGAATAGTAAAACAAAGTGATGAATATTAAAATAATAGAGGTGGAACAGAGCCTTTGATTGACAGGGTTAAAACGTTGCAGCTAGGGGATTTCCCTAAGCTCACTACCACATCCCTGCCTCACTCTGATAGCCTTAAATCCTGCAGCTGTATGCACAGTTTACTGGGAAACTGGGCAGCATCTACAGACAAACCAGGGAGGTCATCCTCTCTGTGGACTGTCCTGCAATGTCTGGGGTACCATGAATCACATCCACAGTAAGTCCAGCACTTTTAACACAAACATGCTGGGCTTGGTACACACACGCAGAACATTCTCCAGCAGGTACATTGGAGAGTCCACTGATGCTTCTGAAAGCATTAGAAATGCTGTCCATGAGCTGCATGACTGCCCTATGCCCTCAACAGGCATGCATCTATCACTTGACCTCTTCAAGGTGATTAAATACCCAGGAAGGCTAATAAAATCCTCAGAATCCTCCTGGAGAAAATTTCCAGGATATGTCTCGCACAAAGGAGTCACTTAGCCAGTGGGAGAACATGTGAAGGCTCTACGTAAACAATGTGCACAAAGGCCAGGTAACAGGCTACCAGGCTTCTGCCTCTGCCAGATTATGCCATTAAAATGCAGATCTTGCCCTTCACAGGGTGAGTTATCCCTGACCCAGGAGAGCCCTGACTGTTAAGGATGCAAACTCATGTCACTGTCCTGATCCTTTCCAGAGCTTTCCTTCAGACACCTTCTCTCCAGAGGTGGGATGTGCTCAGACCCAATCCCGTTCTCCATTTTTCCTGGCTCAGTGATGGGTGGTTGCGATTTTTCTTTTGTGACTCCCACCTTTTCTCATGGAGGGCAGCGGTGGCTGATGCTGGTCTTGGATTCCAGCCAAAAGACCAGACCATGAGAGCATCTCACTCATGAGCATCCAGGTCTTGTGTTGAGCCTGACTGTACCTGCCTTAGTGATGAAATATAGAGTTTTAACAATTCTGGGATTACATTTATCTACTGTGCTCCAGAAAGGTGATGGAAAACACGAATTCAGCATCATGTTCTGTGGGATGTTTAACTTTGTGCCAAGCTAAACACAGTGTTGGTTAAACAAAGTGTAATTACACGCCTTCCTGAGTGCAGAGACAAAGGATGTAGTGTAAACATAAAGGACAGAAATGTTTTACATCCTTCCTGAGATGAGATGTCTTTTCCCCCCCCTCTATTTCAGAGTTTCCATCTTGTTTCTTCTGACCTTTACTCTCAGCTTCCATGCCTCATCTGCTGCTGGCTGGGTGGGTTCTGAAGTTCTGCCCTCCTGTAGGTGTGGTTTCACTGATAAACATGATATGTATGTGTACTCTAGCAGCTGCCAGCAAATATTGTCAACATGACTTGGACAGTGTAGTTATCTTAATCCACTACAGTCATCTTTGTCCTATCATAATTAGATGTAATTGCAACATCCTTGCAAGTTGTTAATTATAATGTGCAAATTCAAATCAAATTCTGCATGTGCAATGTTCATAATTCCCCTTGAATCTCAGCTGTTTGGCTTAAGATATGTTTATACAGTCAGAAGACAAAAACTCAACATCATTGAGGCTGGTTACATTGGAAGGGAAGAAGGTCGAATATTTCATTTGCTGTACCAGTGGAGTTTGGAGTTTTTGACTTTTTTTCTTTTTTCTTTTTTTTTTTTTTTTTTTTGAAAGACAGTAGAGTAACTCCACTGGTGCACTTACCTTCTGTGAAAGCATCTGCTCACTGTGCTCTCTTGCAAAGTTTTGCAAAGCTCTGTGGAAAGTGAGAATATGAAGACTTTATACACTCTATTATCTTTTCCAAGATTTCAGATCATCTGCTTTAACCATATGACACTCACATAGACTTTATCAAAGACTTTCGCTTTTCAAGCATATTTAGTTCAAATAAACAGAACTTTCTAGGAAAAAATATCCAGTGCATTAAGACATTTATTCAAAATGCATGGACTTTAGGATGAGGGACTGAGAGATTCATTGCTCTTGCTCTTCATTGTTCTTGCACTTGAAAAAACAAAGGGCTCAATCTTATGACATGCCTGAACATTTACAAAGAGAGATGAAGACTTTTTGGATAGATAACAAGCATAATATGGAATGTATCTGTGTAGGCCATGGCTGAGCTTACAAAGAAGACACACAGGTTAAACCCCATCATGACACTGGCACAGCACTCCTTTGTTTTTCTTGTTCTTTGGCTATATTACCTGTCTTGAACAAGGTGTGTCTTGCAGACCAAGACACTTCTTCAGTATGGAATTTATTCCACTGCAGGCTTTGAAGATATTTAAACATGTGTAGGTAAATACATAATAAACATAAATTATGTGAGGGGAAATAACTGATTTTATTAGTCTGAATGTGCTGCACAAAGGGTGAAGAACTTCTGACTACACTTTTCCCATCTTATCTTCTACCCAGCCTTGTAGTTCTTCCATTTGCAGATGCTGCCATCAAAACAACTGAAAGTTTAAAGCTCTAAGCGTATGTTGAAGAGATCATGTTATTTGCATAGTGCAAACTGAGATCTCGGGGAAAAAAATCAGGAAAAGACATTTCCACATGGCAAGTGGAATCCATATCTTCTCTTAATTTCACATTGTAATATTCAATTTCCTGGGATGTGTAGAACATTTTGTGACTGTGGAGATTAGTGGAGGGATGAATGATTTTGCTTTCTGGAAAGGACACCTTTCTGCAGCTTGTCTTCCAGGCAAATAATGAGCAACTGTGTTCTAGGTAATTCCAGTTCTATTTTGGTCTATGAATATGAATGCAATACTACAAGATAAGAGGGCTAGTGTAGTATGATTATAATGAACAAAACCTACTTCAAATAGGACAGCAGATAAGTATGGCTACAGGATAAGTGAAAGAAGGAAATGTTGCAAAGATAATACCCTTTTGAGAATAGAAATATTCTGCATCCCCATTGATGACTAGATTTTCTTCCCTGTTTTGCCTGCATCAGGCTTTTGTTTCTGGGGACTCTTTTGCTACAATGAAGCACCATTTATTATTCTGGAGGAAGAACAAAATGAAATCACTTACTAAAAATCCCCAAGTAATGATACAACAGCAAGGCTACATGGTGAGGTTGGAATCAGTTTCCAAGCAGCAAAGTCCCTCTCTTGTACTACACCTACCACTGGCCTTGCACTGCTGGCCACACAGCTCTCCCTCTGGAAAATTACCTTCTCCATCAGAGCCGTGACTCATCCCACCCAGGGCACAGGACAGACCAGGCACCAAGTTTTGCCACTACCACACTACCTACGTAAAACTGTTTTTCCTTCCCCCACTTTCCCATCACAGCTGACAGCCAGCACCTAATCCCGGCATGTGGAAACCCTTACTTGCCTCAAGATAAAGCAAGCACTCTGAGTAGAGTGACACAGGGATATTTCCAGAGGGATAGGATGGGATACAGCAGGGCCTGGGAGGAGAAACAAGAAGTCCCAGTGGCTCTTTGGCATCTGAGGGTGCCTGTACATTGGAACAGAAATGAAGTAAACAGGTAACTGTACTATTGAAGTAGGGACCAGTTCAAGTATCAGGGCCTTTACTGCAGATTTTTCCTGAAGTCAAGGTTCTGCACTTAACAACTTTCAGAATTTGGTAAAAGCCAAGCAGATTTGCAAAAGAGTCTTTGCTGCTGGGAAAGAGGCTGGGGAGGTTTATGACCAGTTCAAGGAAGCCTGTGGGAGAGTCCAGGATGGAGCACAACTCTGCCCTGTGCATGTCCTGGATTAAAAGGTAAACCTTGACTCCTTTGACACAGAGTGAACTGAAAATGAAAGCCTGCTGCAGCTCCTGCTGTATTGAAGCATATAATGGCTATATTTGTATAAAGTGATTGTTTGTAGTTTTAATGACAGTGTGTAGAGAAGCATATAATTTCCTAAGACATCATTCTCCTAGAAGTGTAATGCTACCTGGGACTAACCAGTGAGAAATGACATTACAAGATTAGTTACTGAATAATGTAGAATACTCAATAATTATTCAAAGCTTAGAATGAGAAAAAATACAGTCTCAAACACATAGCTAACAAAAAAATCACAACAGTGTATGTAAAGAATGATGCAAGAAGGAAAGAAAAACTTGAATTTTGCCTAGCTTGTAGGAGACACTCCATTGTTTCTAAACAAGTATAAGAGAAGAGGATCAAGGCTAGACCATTTAATTACCATGGCAATTTTTATTCCTTATCTGCAATTGCTAGCGTGTTTTCCCTTGTAGTTTTAGAACTTGTCCTTTTATAATTTCACTGGCAGATTCATTTAATCAGTTTCTTTTCTAAATAATAGTAGTGCTCTTGAGCAATTAACTCTCCAGAGAGCAATTGCACTTGTAATCCACTGTTTATTATTCAGCCTTCCCTGAATAATTAGTTAGATTATTTGGAAAAACAGCAATCATGTGGAGCATTCTCATCAGCCTGTCAGGAGATATGAACTGCTAGTGCCAAGGATTTTGAGGAGATCCTCAACACTTTGCATTGTCAGGACCTGAAGTCCTTGAGAGAGGATTCCATTCACTTATGCAGGAGGCATCTCTGCTGAGAGTATGTGGAAACCTGTGGCCAAACTCTCAATCCTCTTCACCTCATCTCTTCCTCAAGTTTATTGAGGTAATTGATACAGCAGGGCTATAATAACCTCTCCATAGTCTGAACAGTGATAAGGGCTGCAAGATGAATTTCAAATTCCATGGTAGGTTTAAACAGATTACTTGAGTGGGAAGGTTTTACACAACAAAGGAAACAAAACTCTCAGAACATTTTTTCACATTTCTGTATCCCTTCTCACCGGCAGCTTGTGTTGTTCTGAGCAGCCTTAAACACACTGATTCAGTGAGCATTGTAATGCCATGTTTCTTCTTCGGCAAGTACCATTACAAAATAACTCATTGCTCAAAAATTCCCAGGAACTCTAAGTAGCTGGTAGAGTGCTGACACTAGCCTGTGTTTCAGAGATATCTGGCTTCCTTCTACCAGTACTAAATAACCCTCCACATCACCTCAGTCCTGCTGAATCACTAATCTGAAACTGAATACATCTAATGTCACCTCCTATGCGCACTGTGCCCAAATCAGGCCCCCCAAAAATAGTAAATCTCTGTGCAGTTCATTAAGAACCTCATCAGCAGTAAGCAGCAAGGGATGAAGATTTTCAGGATGCATTGTAAAAGCTGTTTCATTAACAAGAGGAGTAAATAAATTTAATATATTTTTATGAGCACAAAGCACCACTTCTGCCTATATCCTGGGGTTTTTATTTTGCAAATGGTAAAATTTTGCTTCTACCAGAAAATCAGATACAGGTTTACAGGTGCTGTCTGTTAGTGGGAAATTCCCTAGTGCAAAAGGTGACTTTCAGCAAGGTTTCAGAACAAAGTTTGCTCACAGCATGAAAACTGTAGATCAAGAGCAACAACACATCTTGCTGCTCATGGAAAAAGATGTAAATTCAGTGTTTGTTAGTCCCAAATGGCTCTGGGAATATAAAACTTAAAAAGAGCTTTTTTTGGAAAGGTTCCACTCTACGCTTTTGATTAAAAATCCTAGTTCATAGCCTGTGTTATAATGGAAATTGATTCTGTTTAATTCATATTAAATATTTCAACCCACTCAGGACTAATTAGGGAGCAGGTACATCTTGCTATTCTCATTAAGTGAGCTTATGTAAATAAACTGATTAATCAATACCTTACCTGTTTTATTTACCTGACCCTCCCAAACACCATATACACATCCGAGAATAAGCAATCCTGCTTTAATTTAAAATAAATAGGAAAAAAATAGGAGGAGGAAATGTTATAGCATTAAAGTGTATGAGGCTGAGCTTTAATCCTAAGATTTTCTCAGTGTAGGCAACTGCTTCTGAAGATAATGTGAGATAGGGGTACTCCCTGACTCTCTCATGGGCAAACCTTTAATTTTGAGGCATTGTGTGTGCATTATTCTTAATAGCTAACTTACTCCCTTGGTGCTCCCTTTGATGATAGCTCTACACCCTCTGCCCCTTCTGCCTTCACAGCACTAAGTAAGCATCAGGGAGCAGCCCTCATTAATACAAGATTTGCAGAAGCCAGCTTCTAAGTCAAGCTTGTACATGCCTGAGCTTATGATGAGATGAGTTTGAACCACTCCCTCAAGACATAACTGCTCCTCCCTCAAATTCAAGTTGGAATTGCTTCTAAGTTTAATTGCTTACCTTAGTAAGAAAGGAGGGTTGCAGATTACATAAAGGTTTTGCCTGTGTTTGTTTGTGAGTGAAGTCAGTGGCGAGGAATTAATAGGTTTTACCCTTAAAGGAGTTAAAGCCCACCAAGCCAGTCTGAGCTATCACTTTAGCATGCAGCTATGGACAAAACACTGCCTTCTGCTAATATATACTGTGTTTTACTGATAGAAAACCTACTCATAAAGGTTCTTTTCCTTAATGTTGTCATTTAAAATCATTATTATGGGGTAATTGTCCTAAAGTCCTAATCCTTTCTCATTTATATGGGACGTGTTACTAATCACTGAGAAACTTCCACAATGACATTATCTTGGTGTGAACCTAAACAGGTCATTCTCTGTTTCCATGGTTGTCTTTTAAATAGTGGCAAGCTAAAAGCTGGTTCCGGCTCACATAAAAATGGCTTTTATGTTATGAGATAATACTCTATTATTAAATGAGAAATGCATATTAACAGCCATTGAATTCTAAAAAAAGTAATGCTAGGGGGAAAAGAACAGAGTTGCCAAAGAGGATGCCATATAGAAAGACTAAAAATTCTGTATTCCACTTCAAAAGATACAAATTCACACAAAAAGAAATCCAAAGAAAATTCTCCAGTATTGACTACCCATGGGAAGGTATACAGAGGATGAAGTTGTTTTAAGAATAATCCAGATGCAGTGAAGACAGAAATTCAGAAAATAGTACACCACCATACCTTTGATATTATTTTCCTCATTTTATTCTGTTCATAAATTATCCATGACTAGTATGTGGGGGGGTTTTTGATTTGTGCAGACTTCCTTTGAAATAATTTTCAGTCAATGGCTTTCAGTCTGAACATGCAGTTTATTCCTAAGAAGCTGCTTTTGGTAGTTTCTGATTTGTCTTGGCTGCATACAAACACATGCACACTGGTATTTCAATGCCAGCTCATGTGATTGGTAAACAATTGCAGAGATTAGTGTGTGCATTTGTTTTCAGAAAGAGCACAGAAATTTCTTGTACTTGGCATGTTACAGAGTCAGTATTTCCAGAAGACAGGATTTTGCACTGTGTAGTGTTGCACAGGTAACACAGGAAATCCAGAGTCGTGATGATGTGGATTGAGTCCGATGGACCACCTTAAGATTTAAGCTAAGGAAATACAAGTTCTGCTGCAAACGTGCACTTTCACACAGAAACTTTCTTGAGGAGAACAAACCAAAGGGGCATGGGTAAAACCTGGCCAAAATAGTTCCTTTTCAAAGTGAAGCATGTGCTCTGCAGTGTTCGCCACACCCTGACAAAGAACGTCAGGTTGAGAAATTCAAGTGAGTTCAGCTTTGTTTCCAAAATAAAACTCCTTCCCTTTAATCAGAGAGATGTTAAACAGGTTGAGCCCTGCAAACTCAGCCTAGAAACATTCTCATTACGTACAACAGAGATGAATTGCTACCACTGCAGATTTTAGTTCTCCTAAGAATCACTTTGCAAGACCGCAGCTAGAACTGCAGGGTTTGTGTTCCTTTCCCTAGGTGGTATGAAGGATAACAAAGCAAAATATTAGTCTGTTACATTTTCTTTCACCCATCCCTGGTTCTTGTGAATCAAGGCTACCTTTCCTCAAATTGCTGCACAATTCACTGCAGTGTGAAAATGATCAGTCAGCAAGAACCTCTAGATAATTGTTGGTGTCTTTGAGCTGGCAATAAATATTTGTTTTTCTTTCCAATGCTAGTTGTGTATTTAGCTTCAAGCCAAGAGGAAAACTTGGAGAAGTATGTTCTTATTGATTATACAAGGAGCAGTACTTCTGAACTTCTGGGGTTGCTCTCAGAAAATGTCACCTGAAGAGAGACTCAGGAGTTTATGTGGTGTGGGAGTACCAGATCAAGAAAAACATGAGAATGTTTTTTTGAATGTTTTCCCATGTTTTGAAACACGTACACCAGAAATATGGGCATTTATATTTGTCATGGGGGAAGTAGAGATCACATGGTATTTTCAAGACACAGCAGCTCTTTTTTTGAAGGCACCATTTGGAGCATGAAAGATGGTAGGCTAAGGAAATACTAGGTTTGGTGGTTCAAAGTTTTGGGTCAACTTACTGCTGAGCAAGAAAACTTGTTTCTTTATGTGTGAAAGGCAGACAGTGTTTACACTTTTGTAAACTGCAAAATGTGTGAGGGAGTAAAATCAGGAAGGCAGGAAACTGGAGATATTCTTAGTCCTGCATGCCTAATTAAGTCCATCAGCTTCCCTATGGTTGGAGCCAGATATAGGATAATCAGAATGTGTTTATATAGTGCAATACAAGACGTAGTCATGCTGCCTCCAAACTGAGTTAGCTTTAATAGCAGAGTAATAAATCTGTGTTATTATTGAATTCTGTCTCAGCTAATTATGTTGCTCATAAGATATCATGAGGTCTGTCCTGGCATGGATGGGCTCTTTCTTGTCTCTAAATTAGCCCAGGGGTCTTCTCACACAGGAGGGAGTTATAGAAGTCAGGCACTTATTTTCATTTTCCAGCGGTCACATATTACTGTATTCACTTTGGATAGTCCAGACTCTCACAAGTCATTGCTGATTGACATACAAAACACTGTTATCAGAAGCCCTGTCCTTGCTCTGCTTGAGACAGGTGTGAAAACATGAGTTTCCTCTTGCCTGTTTGGCATACCTAGGTCTTGTTTAAGATAATATTGCTCTGAAAATTTTCAGTTAGAAGGAGTTTTGAAGACCGGATGGTGTGTAGCTGCCCACAAACCCTTTCATAGTGTTCACTGGTGTTCTTTCAGCTGATGGGGGAACTGAAGAAGGGAGAAATAGGACCGGGACCAAAGCATTACAGGATCCTGCTGGTATTCAAGGACACTTTTGTATAAACACGCATTTCTTTTCTCACAAGCACATTTTAACTCTTAAACAAAAGATCACCTCCATTTTTGGGGCTGAGAAAACAGATCTCAAAAAGTGCTGAATATCTTCACAGACTCAGTTTGATATCTTCTAACTTGCTGCTCCCTCTGTTTCAATTTTTGGTTTGGTGATAGGTGGGCTGGATCCTTTCAGCTTTCAACTGCCCTCTCTTTACAGCCAAGAATACTTTGAGCTGGTGTTGCACCTCTGAGGATTCTTTGGCCTGGAGTTCACATTTTTAAGGAAAAGCTTTGTAGATAGAACAATTTATTTATGTTTTTACTCAACGTTAAAGAAAAAAACCCTAGAACTTTGGAAGATAAGAAAATATTTGAGACCAAAATAGCCACTTGCTTGTCAGTGTTTTTTGACCAATTTAATTCTTCTAATTCTGTCTGACATTTTAAAGGAATTTTAAGTCTTAATTCAATTGGTAAAGAACTAAGCTACTCTAGTACTCCTGGCTGGCATAAGATAAAATAAGCATCTTGAATACAGAAAGAGTTGAAATTATTGCTGCACAAAGCCTTTGTTACCTTTTACTCTGGAAAGGTAAGGTGTTTACACACTGTGGTCTTAGACTACTGATAGCTGCTGCTTTTTGTAAAGGACAGATGAATTCAGAATCCTGTTCCTCAAAAAGACCCTGTAGAGACTCACTCTTCCATGCAGCTTTACTGCCTTGCAGCTGTGTATTGTTTTTCTTCCAATACTGAGGGGTTTTTTCTCTTCTGCAGAACTGAAAGCCACAAAACTGGCTGTTAGGTGATTGAGCAATGCCTCCAAATGGTGTAAGCACCCTGCAACAATCATGTCTCTTCTTGCCATACAGCCAGTACCCAGTGGGCTGGGCGTGCACCCAATCTGCTTTCATACAGTCACAGCATTTGGAACACCACTTCAGGAAAAACACCTGGGTGAGCCTGGCAGAGGAGGGAGGTGCTGGCATGGGCAAGGTGCCACTGCATATGGCTGCAGCCACCAGGCCCAGCTCCCTGAGCCCCCAGCCCAGGCGCTGTTCCCACCTGAGGGGTTGGTGCTCTCCCATCAGAGGGTCTTGGGCAGCAAGGCTGAGCTTTGGCAGACAGTCTGGCAGCGGGTGAGGTGGAACCCCCAGGACCCCTGGTGTCTCAGAACTTGCTGGGCAGGCAGCTATGCTCTGAGTCTGCTTTGGGAAAGGATGCCCCTTGGCCTGGGAGTTTTGTACCTAACCACAAGCAGTTGTGTACCCAAGGAAAAACATCACCTCTAGATGTTCTTGTAATTTCACCCTTTTGTCAGAAGTACCCAGAACACTTGTATTCAAGAGAAGTGAGGTTACCATTGCTGAGAAACTTCTCTTATGGCCAGGTACCCACTTTTTTTGCTGTTTTAAAGGGATAACAGTGAGGCTGGGAATAGGAGCATCTTCAGTGGGGTATATTGAGCAGTATAAGAAATTCCTCTTCTTGACTGTTTCTTTTGATACTCTGCCTTGAGGTGCTGTCCTCCCACCTGTGCCTCCACACTGCAAACTCTACCTCTGAGCCCCTTGTAAACTCTCAAGAGAAGAGTTTGAGCTAAAACACTGGGCATCTCAGGCAGCTGCCTTTTTACTGGAAAAACAATCCAGCTGAAAAGCCCTGTAAGCAGACAGAAACTTCGTGGCATAAGAAAGACAATGAACATGGCATAAAACTGAAGATATAGTGTGACAGCTAGAATGGAGCAGGGATCATTAAGGAGGGAGAATGTTGACAAGCAGGCAAAAGGGAAATTGCTTCTGAAGGACTGAGGGGTAGAAAAGGATAGCTGGAAAATCCTGATCCATTTTTCTTGCCTAATAGTAGTGGTGGTGTGGGCCCTGGAGAAAGGCAGATTAAACACCAAGCTGTCACTTAATGGGGACAGGACAGTTTTTTTCATGCTTACCTGACTCTGGTCAAGGGAAAGGCAGGACACTGCATTTTATTACTTCCACGCTTAAAGCAAAAAAATTGATAGGTTACTTACCCAGTTTCAGAGGGAACCTTTACTGGACAGTGTGCACTGCATTTAAGTTGAATTGTAATTATCATCAGGGTTGTTTGGGCAGTGATAATTTTTTGGCAGTGCTGCTGTATATATTTGGTTAGAAGCCAATACTTGACAAAGGCATAGTGGCTAGATGAGGGGATGAAGTCTGTAGATGCGTAGCTGACTTTAACTGCTTACTCAATTTAACACACAATTTAAAACGTGTCAAAGTGGCTTTTTTACATCCAGAAGAGGAGACACTTTGATCTCTTTGAGCAGTAGTTGCATTTCAAGTCTTGAAATATTGAATAAATATTATTTTTCCAGCTGTTATGCCAACACAATATGCTTTAACATGTTATAAAGTTTTATAATTTGAAAATGAAAAAAATTAATATCCTGAAAAAGCTTTTTGAATTGAAACAGTTCTAAATTTGGACCAAAATCAGAGATCCAATTTCCCCACAAAACAGATTCCAAATTCTCCAAATGCTCCATTTAGGACACAGAGCTAAACTAAGGCTGAAAGGCAGAAATCACTGAATTTTGATATTTGTGGGCTATTTCCATACCTTGAAGTTTGCCATACTGGTAGTGCTTGTATAAACACTTTGTTTCAAAGGAAGATTTTTATTAGTTTCAAGAACAGTTTGATTCTCCTTATCTGTGCAAGATGAAGTTGATTTTATGGCATCTGCTGAGGTAACATTTGCTATTGAAGGACAGTGTCCATTTTTACATCTTTAGAGCCATTTTTATCTTGATTCTTAATTGTTAAAACTAAAGAGTAAGCTTGCACCCAAGCCCCCATTGCATTCCGTATTAGAAGACAAAGCTGGAATTTTTATGTATTGGGAACTTAGTGTGTGATCTCTTGTGGAACTGAAATGTTCACCTATAAGGGGAGAGAAAGCCCCCATGCTTCCTTTCTTTCTTGGGAGATGATCCTTTTTTCACAGGTTTTAAAATCAATCTTTAATTACTAACCAGAGAAAAACAGCATTTTGTTTTTGTTTTTTGTTCCTTTCTAATGTATCTTCCTTCTGATTTCAGCTTGGGGAAGAGCTGCTGCTGCCACGTACCTGGTTGGCTTTCTACTTCTGGTCATCTGTTTTGCACTGGCCATCATAGCATTTGCCATTGACACACTTCGGTTCAACTTCATTCGTGGGATTGGAGGCTTGCTTTTTGTGGCTGGTAAGACACCATGTGGAGTCAAGTTTAGCTTGTGCAGATATATCCATGCTAGAACTCGTATTTCCCTCAGCTGATTCTATACCCAAGTCTCTGCCTGTGTGCAATTGAGCTCTCTATGAAAAATTAAAATCTGTCATGGCAGTGGATCAATTTTTAGATCCTCCAAAACATGGATGGGTTTAGCTACAGGGATTATGAAGGAAAGCAGTGGTGCTGGGTGTTAAACACTTTTTTGTTTTCTCCTGTTTCTTCAGCTGTATTCTCCGTCATGGGCCTGGTCATTTATCCAGTAAAGTTCTCATCTGAAATTGCAATGACAGGAATCAATATGTTCAGCTGGGCCTATGGCTTTGGCTGGACCACTGCCATTATGGAAATATGCTTGGGATTCTTCTTCTGCTGCCTTCCTAACTATGAAGATCAGATCTTGGGTAATGTCAAGCCCACATATTTTTACTCTTCCCCATAAGCACCAGGAAAAATGTGTTCATATTCCAGAGATACCTGACAGACTAGCTACATTTTTCAGAATATTGTCATCAAATGTTGGTAGAAAAGGCTGGAAACTTTTATATTGTGTGTAGAAAAATGGCACTGGCATCTGCAATAAAATTATCTACTCTATTTTGGACCTTCATATCTGATGTGGGTTGGTTAGATAAAACATAAATGTTAGAACCCCTTGGTTATCCTCATTCATTCCCATGAGTGGGGTTTATGTGGATTCCATTGCATCTTAAATACATTCATAATTGTAATTAAATTCAGAAAAGCTTATTAAACTGGCAATATACAAAGCAACGTGTATCACCTTCCTGAAGGAAAGCAACTTACAAAAATCCCATTTTGTATGTATCATCTTTAACCTGAAGATTTTGCACATTTTTCAAGAAGTCAAATACCTTTATCCACGGACTGCCAAAGTAGTAAATTAGTCAGCCAGCACTTCATAGCTTTGCTTCTATTTTTCTTTAATTCATTCATTCATTCATTCATTCATTCATTCATTCATTCATTCATTCACTCATTCATTCATTCATTCAGTCAGTCAGTCAGTCATTCATGCCATAAGGACACGGTAAAAAAGGATTAAAGCCCTCTACCAAAGCCAGCATCTTGACTTTTAGTCATCCATGTGGAATGTATTTATTTCCAAATATTTGCAAGAGTAAGCAAAGACCACCAGTTAACCCTTTAGAATCCTGGTGTGCCATTGCTGGTGCCGGTACAGAGTGGGCAAAGGCAGAGGGGATTTCAAGCCACCCCTGCAACCTGCAGACCTGGTTTGATAAAGCTCCTGGTGTGGCTTTCTTCTTGGGTGTCTGACACTTTTTTTCTGCTTTATCAAAACCTATGACTTTAAAATGCTCTGTTATACTGGTCTAGCTTTTTTATCCTGTGTAGAAAGGTCAGGTATGACTTCCCTACACCTCAGGCAGAAGCTGAGCTGGAGCAGTGTGAGTGTAAGTATTAAACAGTTGCTAAAAGGCCCCTTTTTTATTCATTTGCTGTTCTAAAGTATTTTAAAAGTTGAAAGTGTATACTGTCATATATAACTGTAAAATGCATAAATACCCCCTACCATCTCATACCAAATCTCTCATAGAGAAAATCACATCATAAAACATCTTCCAGCATCTTATACTCCACAGTGCCTCAAGCCTCAATATACTGCAAGCAATGAAGTATACTCAAGACTATGCTGGTTTCTGCCTTGTTAAAACTAACTTTATAATGTTCCATTTATTCTCTAAAGTGAAAAAAAATGGATAATATGTGATGTGGAAAAGGAGTAAAATCTAAATCCTTAACTACTGAGGTTTATTAGCTTGTAACATATCTGCAATTTTGTAACTATGTGTACTATGCAAAGCCCTGCTAAGTGTTCTTTGTTACAATGAATAAGAGGTGGAAAACTTTTTAGTTAAAACTTCTTGGTAGCTAAAATTATTAAAGGCACAGGGCCTTGCCTGGGTTGGTAGGAGTTTTTTGGTTGGTTGGTTGGTTTTTTTAAGCAGTTAACTCCATTCACTTTTATGGAGTATCTCCTAACTTTGATCAATAAGTGTGAGAGATGGGGAGAGTATAAACAATGGGCAGAGTATATGGAACAAGGAATAGTTAGACAAGAACATGTAAACACTTTTAAAAAATATTTGCTAGCTGGAAGAAAATCAAAGTGAAATACCGTTGAGAACATAGTTTGTATGAAATGACTTGCAATTCTTTGTGTAATATTACCCATTCAGGAAAAAAAATCATAAATATTTTCATTATGCTTATTACACCTAATAAAAGATGGTATCTATGTATTGTTTCAAAAATGAGTCCTAACTTTTGTTCTCTACTGAGAGTGGGAAGCCTCCAAAGCCTCCTTTTCTCAAGCACTGCCTTGGAGTACCTGAGCATGCTGGCTGCATCACACCTACAGCTTGTGTTATTCTTCAGTCCTGTGCTGGCTGTCTCCTGAGACCTTGCTCACAAGCAAATGAGAATAGTGGGCACTTATGGACCACTCTGTTTGCTTATGGGCTTATGGTATTGAGTACCTACACACATGATTCTGTGCTGTGATGTGCTACAGCTCATTTCAGCATGGACAGTAACGCACTCCTGTTCACTGAACAGGAAACCAGCACCATCCTGCTCGGTGCTTTTGCTCCAACAAGTGTGGCAATCCCCTGAGGAAGCTAAAGGGAATTT
This sequence comes from Pomatostomus ruficeps, assembly GCA_013400735.1. Taxonomy (NCBI): domain Eukaryota; kingdom Metazoa; phylum Chordata; class Aves; order Passeriformes; family Timaliidae; genus Pomatostomus; species Pomatostomus ruficeps. The sequence continues at coordinate 1,140 of VYZT01041606.1, read as the reverse complement.
AAGCAACCACTGTTTGTGTTTACAGTTTCTTTTGCATTAGCTGGACACTGACAAAACATCTGGAGGTGGGGAAAGACGCACAAAATAAGGTTTAGGAGTGTGACTCCAACCTTGATGAGACAGCAGAGTGCAATTAAAAAGCAAAGAAAATCTCCAGTGATCACCCGCCTTCCTCTCTCCCTTGCTGATCTCAGCAGCTTCACCACTTCCTCTCTTCCCTTCTTCTCCTTCTCCTCCTCCTCCCTAAAGGTGCCTGAGTAGTGACAGGACTGGCGACTCTGCAGGGCACAGCCTCAGTCCCCATTCCCCACTGCCACTTTTCCCTTCCTGGAAGAGAGGAGGAATGAAGCAACTTGTTGACCCCATAACAGCATCAGAGATTGCAGCCTGGCTCCCTGTCCCAAGCCCTCACTGGAAAGGCTTTCCCTTAAAGAACAAGGTGGGTGGGTGGGTGTCCGCCAAGCAGAAGTATCACAGGCACAAGTGCTCAAGTGAAATCTTGCCTTTAGGGTAGTTTGCCTCCAGTCATGCCAAGACAGCTCAACAGAGATTCCTAGAAAAACACATCCCAAACTCTGCAGCACAAAAACAGTGAGAAGAAGGATAAAACTGTCTTACAGATGCCAGTGTTATTTTCCTGTGACTGCTGCAACAGAGGTGCATGGCAAAAACAGCATGCAAAATATAAATTTCAGAAAAGGAAGCTGAATCCAGGAGCCAAGGATGTGCCTCAATTTATTAGATTATTGAGTAACTATCAACTGCTAGATTATGAACTAAATTGCTAAATTAGCCAACAATTTCAGGTCAAGTACAGTATTAACTAACCAAAGTGTTAGATTAATTTGAGCTAAGTCACAACCAGAAAGCTTGGATTTTCAAGAAAAGGAGAAATTAGAAGAAGATAAGACATCTCCTTAGTTCTTAATCTCTGTTAGCCAGGATTCTTGCTCCAAGTCTTGTCTATAAGAGAAAAGGGTACTTAAACACTAAAAGCAGCACAATAAAAGACTTAAAGTTTCATTGTACCCAACGGCAATGCTAAAGAAAGAGCAGGGAAGAACAGATGTCTGAAGCTTTTGGGAACATTAGGTCTGCTACAACAGAAATAAAGATGACTGCCTGTTGTGGTTTTAGTAG